>JAIPRL010000001.1:313979-336260 GCA_025469235.1 Pemphigus obesinymphae
GTTATTGCATATAACATTACACTGAAACCAAAAGATACGTAATTTATTATATTTACACTATTTAATTTTGAATTTTAGAATGTACAATTTAGTTTTAGTGCGGGCCGCACAAATTTGTTAAAGGGCCACATGCGGCCCACGGGCCGCGTAGTGGGTACCGCTGCTATATACACTTGTATAAATATGTAATTGTAAAAAAGTTGGTTTCTTTATCTCAAATTGGCAAATAAAATTTTTTTTTTCAGTGGTGGTGCAGATGATTTTGATGAGGTTGAAGATGATGCAGATTTAGATGAATTAGACCAACCTGAAGTAATATAATTGTTTTGATAAAAATGTGTAGTCTTGTTTATAGGTGACTTACGGATGTTTTTTCCCAGATTCATGTGATATAGATTTACCAAAACCTTGAAAAATGTACACAAATAATTGTATATTAAAACCCTTATTTATAAGAGAATTGGACAATAACTAATGTAAAGTGGTAATTTATTATAAAATTGTATTTAATATTTTTCAGTTAGGTAGGTATTAAGTACCAAACAAAGATACAAACTAAAATAGTTCAATAATAAATTTAGTCTGTGGTATTACTGAAGTTATATGATTCTATGAAAGAATAATATTTTAATAGGTATAATATGTTATTGTTGAATCTAAGAAAAATATCTAATTGAAAATATATCCGGTTAATTAATTTTTAATTTTAAGTTAAATGTTTTAAAAAAGATGATATAAAAAATATTTTGGGAGAATCATTAGTTTTCTACTTATTTACAGAATTGGTACTTTTACAAATGGCAAGCCTAAAAATGAAGTAAAAACACCATGTAAAAATTAAGATATTTCATGGAAATATGCATGTTAGTGGGAGGATTGTCTACATTTGCTTCGTCCAATTCTATTCACTCACTCATTTCAAAAATTAAATTAAAAATATCCTCTGATTTGTTATAGAACACCACACTACTTAGTGTACTACCTACTTAGGCAACATACTCGAAAAAATATTATGGTTTAAAATAAATGTTAGAATCTGAGGGGACGAGAACTAGTAATCAACATTCATTTACATAAATCTCAAAGTAATTTTGCACCTATGTCACTGTATTTTGTGGCCATACCTATACTCAGCCATATTTTATAAAAATAAAAATATGAAAACATAATGTACTATGGTAAATTTTCAGCTATATTCATTTCATATTTTGGATATCACAAATTTGTATATCATTATATATGTAAAAATTATACATCGATCATGTATTAAATTAATTTAAAAATATGTATTAATTGATAATTGGAAGAAAATTATATGGAAATAAAATATCAAGTACAATACAATAAAGAAAAAAATTATACAAAATTATAATGTTTAATTGACAGTAATAGTTATGTTATTATAACAATTCCACTGAACTATTGTAAATAAATATTATAATTTATTAATAAGGTCACACTTAATCTGGGTCAATTACATTTATTTCTAGGTTTATTTTTATGGTGTAATGTTAAACATACTGAATATATAAATGATGTCTAACAGTAATAGTCGTACATATTATACAGTAGCTATACTCAGAATCGTGTTATGGAATGCAATACATCCACCTAGAGTATCCTATTCAATAAGCAAAGTGCTTCCACCAGTAAACTGTACTTTTTTCCCCTGCCTTATTTTTGAACAAATATATTTTTTTGCATATCATATTCTGTGTGTGGTATTAATAATTAAAAATTTACAGGAAAACGAAGATAATATTGATATATTGCCTATTCAAGAAGCTCAAAGTCAAGTCCAAAAGTCGAAGCGCATTACTACAAAATATATGACAAAGTATGTCTTCAAATATTATAAATCGGGATATTATACATATACAGTGTTTAATTTAAAACGCCAAATTCAATTTTTATATATCTATTAATAAACTATGCCATCTTGTAGCTAATGTCTTGCAGTTAATGCGTGGGATACAATTTCAGATAGGTATGTGCTCACAGTAAGCCACAATAACAGGCTTCAAATTAAACTAACTGTATTTTACAAGATCAATATCTTGAGTCAAGATCCTAGGTCAGTTGAACATCATATAGATACACGTGTAAAGCTTTCTTCATAATATATTGCAAAGAACTAACTGCAATTTCTAACTTTTGTAAACGTACAACAAATAGATTTCCATTACCATTACATTATCAAAACAATTTAAATTAGTTTAAAAGTGGCCGGCAGGTCCGTGAATGTAATGATCAACGTCATCCATTTGTTGCCGATCCATATGAGTTAAGGATTCCAATGAGTTCTTTGTTACAAATATTGAAGAAAGATTTATACATGCATCCGTACAATGTTCAACTGATGTGAGAACTTGACGTTGATCACGCAAAATGCAGTTTATTGAAGATGGTTTGAATTGAAGTCTGCCATAATTTTCGATATTATTTTCCTTACATCAACCGCAAGTTATTTTTTACAAGAGTGTATAGGTTTTATTTTTTTCTAAAATAACCCATTTTTAATAAAAAAAAATTTTAAATGTAATTCGGTATTTTAAATAAAACACCTAATATTAGTACATATGACGTACCTCTTACTTTTCAGTTCAATATGTGTCTTGTTAAATCTTAATGATCTAAAATTATATTTAATATACAAGTATATTGTAGTTTGAAAATAATCATAAATAAAAAAGCAATATTTTTATAAATAGACATAGAATTTTAACTTACATTATTTATTTATTTTATAATTAACGCCAAATGGCCTTTTACAATTAGAAATATAAGTACAATTAAATAATATATATAACATTAATTATTAACAAACAAAATATAATAAAAAACAAACGTATTACATATATAAGAGAGAAAAGAGAAGTACATTTTTTTTTTAAAATATGAAAATAAATACCAAGAATTAAACTGGTAGTTTGTTGGCTTATAACAGAAGCAGGTGCAATGCAATTAATAATAAAAAGGTGACTCGTTAGCAGTTTTCATAAGATGGATTATTGGAGAGTTAGATTGGTAATTTGATGAGGAAAAAGGAATATGAAGAATGGATGAAGAACAGGTAAATCGAGTGGGTACTTAGGTAATGAGATAGTAAGGATGGGCATTTAATATGTCCAGATACAATGTTTGATGAGAAAGAAAGGTTTGCCAATTTTATGACATTGGAGAGGCTGTTAATAGATAGTGCATGTTGGATGGGAGATTAGTCATGAAGACATTGGATATGCAAAGTAAAAAAGTCGCATGAAAAAATTTCCTCTGAACCCTTTTGATCATCATTTTATGGAAGAACATAAATATAATATATTATATATTGTTTTAATAAGTAAGCCTTAAGTAATACGTATTCTGCATGTAGGTTAATTCAGCACTGATAGCTCCCAATTATTTGGAGTCTGCTACCCTATTCCTCCACTTAACTCTAAATCTTCCACATCTTCATCACTAATACCTACCTAAACTCATTTTTGGTATACCTTTTACCCTCATTCCTTCAAAATACATTCTCTTTACTAATCTTGCTGCTCATTAGCGGGAATCTGGTTGAATTATTAGGAGGGCTAATATAGGTAGATAATTACCAACTAAAAAAAAATGTTATTGTTGAGTTCGATATTAACGTTTCATCTTCTTCTCGTGTAGTCAACAAAATTTTATATACCTATTTCTAACCAATATTTTATGAAATCAATTTCTCGATTAGTCAATGTATTATGCAAATCATTATTTATATTTATTAATAATGTATCAACAAGTCACATATTAGACCTGAGAACATGTAAACAAAATTAATTTTAACATTAACATTAACATATAAACTGTATATACTTTAGGTCACATGTTATTTAATAGTTTTTTTTTTTTTTATATATTATGATGTTACTACAAGTTTATATATTTTAGGTATGAAAGAGCTCGAGTATTAGGTACAAGAGCTCTACAGATAGCAATGTGCGCCCCTGTCATGGTAGAACTCGAAGGTGAAACTGATCCATTACAAATTGCAATGAAGGAATTAAAGAAACGTAAAATACCTATTATAATTCGAAGATATTTGCCTGACAATAGCTATGAAGATTGGGGAATAGATGAACTTATAATTGTAGACCAGTAAAATGTATCATTTTTTTTAATAATGTATACCCGAGATTGTAAACATTTTATGTAATAAAATATAAATTATATATTTAATAATTGTAATGCTTCCAATTTCAATATTTTAATATGTTCATAATATGTTGTATGGGAATTTTTTCTATATTTATTGCAAAGGTAAATTCATCTATTTACCAAATAAACCTACGAAAGTTACTTAAAAATTATTTAAATGGAAAACATATGCAAAAGGGAATTATGAAATATAAAAACTAATAAAATAAAGACTACTACTAGGATGTATTCAAAATATGGATCTGTTATAAGACCTTAAATCAACTCTGAACATGTACGGCCAGGACTTGTGCAAATTTGGTACTTAGAATAAAAGTGAGACATAAAGTGAATGTGGAGAAAAGCATGATTATAACGACTTATTGGAATATCCCTTGATAGACGCATTATATATGGTAGAAATAATCTATTCGTACAATTAAAGGACAATGATGTAAGACTGATTGACTGGAGAGGTGTACGACTGACACAAAAAAAGAGAAACGAATATCAATGAGTAGGTTGTTCTATAAAATAAAAATTGATACTTCAAATAGTCATATTTTTATATACAATTAAATAGTTTAGACACATTTAAGATATTTTCATTGATTAAATTGAGACTATTTTTTAATATTTTGAGAGCACAATCACTAATTATTATTTTTTATTGTGTATGAATTAAGTTATTATTTATTAATTACATATTTATATATTAAATATTTAATTATATATTATTAATTAGTTTAAGGGAATACTAATTTTTTTAAAGCTGATATGACAGTGTAAGAAACTGCGATAGAATTATTTTCAGAAAAACATTGTATTATTGTATCATATAACATTGTATATATTGTAATATGTTCCCCAAATGCGAGTAGAATATTGGAGCTCTAAAAATACCTAATTTACTTGTTGGTAAAAATATATTTTAATTGCTTGCAAGAAAGGTCTTATAGAATTGAGAATATACATAAAATCTTACGGAATAGTATACGATATGGGAATCTTGAAGGATGAAGAATTTTTGAATGCAAATTTAGTAACAGATCCGGACATGGACTGATATCAATGTTATACAATTCAATATATAACATACTATAAGTTATGTTTTTAGGTATTCTCCAGAAGGGGTCATGTCACTTCCTTACCTCCCCCCCCCTCCAATGGGTTTTTATGTAGAGAGGCAAAAGGTGCGAACCAAAAATCACAAGGCATTAAGTCCACTTCCCATTGAGTTATAATCCAAAATTTGGTTTTGCACTACTTAAAAAGTAACTTCTAGTGTTATATAACCTAACCAAAACAAACATAATTACAGACGGGTAGACTCAATGAGGATATAAGGTGTCAACTTATGTTAAGAAACCTAAAACCAGCTGCCATTTACCTAAAATGAGAATAAAATAAAAATAATATTATATTAAACTACCAAATAATTAAGAAAAAAAAAAATCAAAAAATCTGAAATTATAGTTATAGTTATCTATCAAATTATATACTATTAATTTGTTAATAAATTAATAATGCACCTGTATCGATTATATTTTTATTCACAAAAATTATTTTAAATAAATATTTAATTTATTCATCATCCTAAAATATACATAATTTTTAAACTTACATATAACTCAAAATTAATAAAATGTATTAAAATACAAGCACAATACTTTATTTAAATATTAATAGTTTAATTATTACAATTCTTAATTTCAAATTAATATATATAATATTAATATAATTATAATTTATATTAGGTATCTATATATTATAATAGCTATTGGTTAGTAAAAGTAGTTTATGACTTGTGTATATTAAATTAACTACCAGTACTATGTGCAAATTATGTGTACATACAATTGTGAGATGAATAATACTTACATATTTAAATATAATATTTATTACGAAATATAAGCCGTAAGAATTTCTATTAAATCATGACAAAAAAAATCTTATTTGTGCAAACAATTAACAAATATAGTTATTTAATATTAGCATTATTCTAAAATTAGTAAAAGTATAACATAAAAATTATTTAATTATAACTGCATTATTTGTTTAGTTGTGAACTTATAATATATTTATTAAATTTAATGTTAATGTTTACTATAGTAATTAATGAGAAAAAATAACAATTTTCTCTTTATAATTCTAAAATTAAAATATGTCTAGCAATTTAATTCAGACTTTAATCAAGGACCTAGGTACTGTGGTTAACAATCTAGATACTGCCCTTTCTTCGCATATGGTACATGCCACAACATGACTAGTTGAAGTATTCTCACTGATGCATTCTAAAAAAACACAAATAATAAATAACAATAATGGAAACCAATGATTATGTTTATATATTTATAATTATATAAAAAGTAAAATAGAAATCACTTCAAAAGTAAAATAAAAATCGAGACTGTTTGGACATGTCCTAGAGTAGGAAAGAAGAAGACCAATATTTAGATAGAGGGATATAATAGTAATATGAGGAAGGCTGATGTAAGTAGTGAAAATGGTGAGTTCAAGTGGAAGTGGAGGGCTAGGGTAGCCGAACCCAAATAGTTGGGAGAGAAATGAAGGAGAAAAAGAACAAAAATGGAAACCAAAAACTGTCACAATTATCACACAATTATCGACCAGAATGTAAAAAATATTGCTAATATTATATCATATATTTCGTCAAATTTTTCAACAATAAACCTCTACCATTTAATTTATATTTACTCATTTTATTTAAATTTAATACATTTTGTAAAACCAATTTATATGCCAATGCATTTAAACATTTTACAAGATGTACTAATATATTGATGGTTTTAATTATTAAGTATTTACAAAATTAAATTACTTAATTTACGAATTAAAAAGTTTAATAGAATTTTGATTTATATAAATAATACAAATTAATTGATATATGTCAACATGGTATATGTATCTATGTAGGTCCTAAGTATGTATAAATAATGATCAACATTGAAAGTCAACACTATCTTTAACATTTAGAATCAATTTTATACTCTCATTTAAAATACTTTAATTATTTCTACATTTAATTTCTGATGATTTATTTTGAATGAAAATTCAGAAAAGGCTAATATGCTTTTACATTATCTACATAACTTCTTGAAATTGATCTTTATAAGAATTTTAGTTTACATTTATTAATACTTGGCAATAAAATATTTTAATATGAAAAATACTATGACAAAATAAAATTGTACAAATATGCAAATTACTATAGATCTTTTTTTGAAATACCTAAAAATAAATATAAACATAGTACAGTAAATCAATAATGCACTGGAATTATTGATATAGTATTATTTATTTATTTTTTTTAAATTGTTACACCCAAAAATTCAAGTTTTAGCACATCGGAGATTTTGTATTTTAATAATTTTATCAAGTTTAAACTTGGTGCAGTGAGAATTGTTTATCACAAGAAGCTGCTGACACAACAATGTGAAAATCATTTATAACAACACTGATTACAATCAGTTATTAATTTATATTTGGTACTATGAATATATATATGACTTATAAATAACTCCATTAAAATTTATTTTAGATACGTTTATACATTTAAAATTAATTTAATTAAAAATGGTTTTCAATTAAATACTTATCATAATATGAACATTATAAAAGAATTAATTTATTAATTTTAGATTCTGATCAGTGGGAAATCCATTGGTTTTACAATGTGTATTTTATATATATTTATTTTTGTATTTTTTCAAGTAGAAGTTTCAAGGTAAAAAGTTTTTTTCATGATAAATTCATTATAGTTAATGCTTTGAGAGGTCATTATTGGATTGTATAGATCGCTATGATTTATCTTTGCTTTCAAATTTAAAATAGTGATACACTATCTTATCCGAGAACCAACTACCACAATCTGAACAACTTTTATTTTTAAATGTGTAAAATATATATAAATCGTTGTTATAAATGTTATAAAGCTAATAATGTACACAAAAGATAAATCATAATATACATAAACTTTAAATTAAACATGAAAATTGTAATGGTTTTTAAATTCTAAAATTATTTAGAATTATATCATACTTGGTCAACTATTGATTATCTTAGTATATTTATTATTAGATTTTTCAAATATTAAACAAACCTATAATCGACTACAAATGTATAGGCTTGTGAACAATTTATGAACTTTATGCAATTTAATATATGTCATTTAACACAAATATAGTAAATATATAGTCAAAGGAATTATAAATATATTGAAAACTATAATAGTGATAAAAATTCAAATGTATTATAATAATTAACAATTATTATTTATTATTTAAAATCTCATCCTAATAGTCCAACAATTTTAAAAATTGATATTGTTCAAACTTGCTTAAAATTTTAATATCCATTACGATTTAAATTACACACAGGTCAACAATGTGTTAAAATTATCATATATGTGTAGTAACAATAAAAAAAACAATACAAATATTACAATAAGCTGATGTTATATACCTGGGTGTAAGTATCTATCACAACTGTTACACTGTGTCATGCGCTCGACGTTTTTGATAGGATAGCAACGCATGCAATTAGGGCAGTAATGGCCTTTTTTCCACAACCTGGCCAACAAACCAGAATGCCCCAATATGTTAAAATATATTTAATTTATATAAAATAAAATAAAAGTTGTTAATGACTAAAATGTATTATTTTCAAAACAAAATTGATGAAATGTACATGTTAAAAATAATAATATAATATGAACAAAATAATTGAAAATTAAAAATAACTTTCAATAGATATACCTGGAACATGGTGCACATAACGTACGACAATAGACTTTTAATCCAGTTTTTTCAATTTTCTTGAACTAAAATAAAAGTAATATATAGTTAAATAAAAATTAATTTTTAATTTTAAAAATGAAAGAAAATCATAGCATTAATAATAATAATAATATAACATGTTAAATAAGTTTTCATGGGCATCCAACAAGCACGTTTAACTCTTTCACTCCAATTAACATATTATTATGTGCATACTAGATATACATTCACTACCGTGGACATACCAAGTCCGAATCTATAAAATTGTTATATAGCATAGTACAAACTCGGCAATTATTTCGTTATAACAATAAAACAATTTAAAAAAATTTTAATACATTAATATTGATTCATTTTCCAGGTTATGAGAATTATTTTAAATTTGTACTCAATGTATTGTATCCCAAAATATGGATACAGATATTTATAACGTATATTAATTAAAAAATATTTTTGTTTAAATTTTCAATTATTATTTTATTTTACCTTTTATACTTATACGTTTTAAGTATTTAATAATGAGTGAGTTAAGTAATTTTGTTTTTGTAAATATTTCTATTAGCTATAAGTACAATATTTTGCAAACCCCTGGCGTACAATATTTAAGTTAAAAATTATTTTTTTAAATTTCAAACTTTATGGTTTAGCTTTATATAAGTATACATTTTTCTGCAATTTATAGTCTTTGTATAAAATGAAATTTATCAAATTTGTTTGGCCTGTACAGATACAAAGTGAATACAAATGAAAATGAAAGGGTTAATATTTTTATATTAAACATAAAATATTAACTATTATAATATTACCTCGTAGAACCATTTAGAATCACCAGGTCCAGGATCAGAAACACCACATGAACTGCACATAGCACATTCTTGACAATGCCACCTACCTTCGGGTACTCTACGAAGTCCTACACAATATATGTGATACCTGGACAAAATATACAGCAATAATAATTTACTATCAACTATTTAAAATAATTAAATTTACCCTCGATCACAAAGATCGCAGAATAACATTTTATCTTCATCAGCTACTTCTTTGCATTGTGCACACGATTTGCACTCATTGCATTGCCAATTATATCGCTTTATGTAGGGAATCATCTCTATTGTCATATCCAAACACGTTGGGTGATCTAAGATTGATAATTTAGTAAAAAGTTGTTTTAATATCAAAATATTACACAAAATTAAAATTTTTTTATTAGTTCTTACATATTGTCAAACATTTTGAACAATGAATTAATGGTTCAACTGATCCTTTTTTGTTCTTATCTGCAGTGCCAAAACATAATTTACATTCTGCTCCTTTTTTATCACTTGGACCATTTTCCACATCATTTTTCCCTGATTTGTCATCAATGTTGACTGAATCATCACTATCACTAATAATTAATTTTAAACATGAAAACATCATGGCAAAAATGGTTAGTTTGTAAAATTCCCTTTTTTGATTAAGTTTTTGCAAATGAAATTAATCCTACACCTTAATACAATGAAACCTGGTTTAATTACATATTCATCATGCGATTCCAAATTTTTAGTTATGTTAATATAGACATACAAATCGTAAAGAACTTTACCTAGAGTCATCAGAAGAACTATCTTCTGATTCCGATTGGCTGCTGAGTGAAACTGGAAAATCTTTGTCTACAGATTTCAGAGGACCATACATAACAGTGTTTATTGGTAAGTAGTGTAAATCGTCACTTGAGTATCTAAAAATTAGAAAGTAACTTGAGAAGTTCAAAACAAAATGTAGTTTAGTTACATTTAACTCTTACGTGGCGTAGTAATCACAAAATTGTCCCGGTAGTAAAGCCAAAGGATAATTGCCAATTTTAGGTTTAGGAACAGTCATTTTCTTACATTTATTTTTTGGATAATGCACAATAAATGTTTGCATATCCATTGAACACTTACGAGACTCTAAACGAGACTTATTTAAATTAGCATTCCAGTTAGCTACTGCTTCCATTGCTCTATCACGTAAATCTAACTTTGACCCATCAGTGTTAGAACTTATTGTCATTAATGCTTTAGACATAAAAGAAAATCATATATCACATGTTTGATTTAAATATAGTGTTTTTTTTATAATTTACCTCTTTGTCTATTTGACAATTCTTTAGCATGTTTAAGTCTCATATATTCTCTCAGTTCTTCATATTTTTCTGGGAAATCTGTATACATGATGTCTAATACTTCTGAACTGTACAAAACTGTTAAACCTATTTAATACATCAAAATTAATTGGTACCTACATTTAAGAGCTGAAAAAACTTTTTAAAAATTTACCAAGATCACATAATGATTCAGCAACCAAGCCACTATCACATAAAAATGTTCGTTCTTCAGCTTCCACATTACGACGTTTTAATCCTGGATATTTTCTTTTAAAAGATTTAACACCCAAGAAATTAGATATTTGTTCTTGAATCATATACAACTCTCCACCTTCCAATGGCCATTGATATTCGGCAATTTGATCAACAGTTAATGTTTTATTACTAACATAAATAAATATTCACATTATAATAGTAAAAAAACACATACACAGACACACATATTAAAATTACCTTTCAAGATCAATAACTTCCATTCTTCCTTTTTTCATTCTAATACTATCATTTGTGGTACCACTGATAGATAGATCATCTTCGCCTAAAAATCATTACCAACAATTAAACTATTAAAACAATATTTAAAACTTTAACATACCCAATATGAAATTCCTGGCAGTTGATTGTGACAGGCTATTATTACAATCAGCACTCATACGGGTTTCATCATCAAAGTTTTGTGGTGGTGGAAGAGATTTCTTCATTTCAGCTGCTCTAGCCTTTTCTTCTTGCATTAATCTTTTTTTCTCATGCCACTGTAATCTTCTTTCTTCGGCTTTTTGTTTTTTTTTCATTTTTTTCTCTTTTAGTGCATCACTGCGCTCTTTTAATTTTCTTTTTCTAGCTTCAATTTTTCTTTCCCGTTCTTCTTCTTTTCGGAGTCGTTCAGTTTCAATCATTGCTACCTGTTTGGTTTCTTCTTCTTGATTCATTTCTTCATTATAAGTCTCCCCTTCATCACCCATATGTCGTCGATTTGATGCTGTATCGTTATCCGATTCATCACGACCACGAATACGACCACCTCGTCCTCTACGCCCTCGACTACCTTTCCCCCGCATACCTTTTCCTCGTTTTGGTGTTGATGCATCAAATGAATCAAACATTCCAGTTCCTCCACTCATGTCTTCCATATCAAATAACGGTACGTGAAAAACTGCTTCATCTTCAACACTACCTTCAGGAGCCTTTTGTTGTTGTTGATATTGTAACAATAACTGCTTTTGTTGTGCTAAAGCCTTTGAGGGCCTTCCTCTTTTTTTAGGTGTATTTAAAATTTGTTGTTCTAATAAAGCAATTTGTTCAGCACTAGGTTTTGGTGCAGGTCGAATTGTAACAAAATCACTAAAAGATTTAGAAGGCTGAGAAAGAGCATTTTTTAATGGACTGTCGCCCATAGCAATTTGCTTATTTGTGATTTTTTTTATCAATTCAGATTTTACATCGGGACGAACTGTAGTTTCAGATTTAATTTCTGGATTTCCAATTTTGGGTAATTTTAATGTAATTTTACCAAGTTTGGGTGATTCTTGAGACTTACATATAGGAGTTATGGTTACATTAGAATCATTTAAGAATTTTTCTACTTCATTCATTTTAGCAGACCCCCACTTAGGAGGTTCTTCAGTTTTACTAATCGTTATGTTATCATTGTTACAAATAGAGATAGATGATTCTTTAGAAATATTCATTTCTGACACATTATTAAGAATCTTATTTTGTGATTTTTTATTTATTTGCTGTTCCTTGGTAGCAAGTTTTATTTCAGCTTCTATTCTATTAACAATAGTTTCTTCACCAATTTTTGGTAAATTTGCAGTTTTCTTAATTTCTAACGATGTAGTATAAACATTTTCATCAAGTTGATGTTGGCCTTCTGAAGAATCTAGAAGAGATTCAGGCGATTTTTTGGACATAAGAGCTGCTTTTAAAATATCAGACTTGAATATTTGAGATTCACATTCTTCACGTTTTTGCATATCTATACTTGGTTCTTGCACTAATATATCAGAACTACACTTATTTCCATTTTCAACTTGTGCAATTTTGTTAGATATATGGTCTTCAATTTTTAAATTAGAAATTTTATCATCATTAATTGATTCAATTATTTTGTCTACTTGTAGGTCTTCTTTTGTGTCAATGACAGTGCAATTAATACTTTTTTCATTTTTGTCATCTTTATTATATTTCATAGTACCTTCTTTAATTATCTCATTACTATTCGTTTCAGCAGTTATAATACAGTTATCTTTCAGTTTTACATTTAAAACAGATTTTTCATTTTGAATTAAATCATTACTATTGTCAAATTTTTTTAAAATGACATTACTTGTAAAATCATCATCTGTAGTACCACTTTTTTCAATTGTATTATTACTTTCTTCTATTATGTTTTCATAATTTGTTACTTCTTTGTTTATACTTTGTCCTTCGGTTATTTCATTAACTAGATTTATATCAATAATACTTTTTTCATCAAGATTATTTTCTTTTTCTATTTCAACTTCTTGTATATTAGTACACATTGTACTGGCTTTATGTTTTATTTTAACATTAATATCGTTTTTAAGAACTTCACATAAGTTTTCCAAATCAGAAGTTTTTTCTGCAATTATATTATCAACACTTTCAATTTTAGAAGGTTTTTCCTCGATTAGTATATCATTATTTTTAGATGAACATGAATTATCTTCAACTAATTTATCATTATTTTCTGTTGCAATAGGCTTTTCTTCTATTTTTTCAACATTTTCAGTTACAATTAATTTTTTCTCAATTATGTTTTCAGCAGAAATATAAGTATTTTCTACCTCATTATTCTTTATATTCTCAACAATGTGTTCTAACAGTTTATCAGTCTTTTCTTCTGTGATGATCTGTTTTTCTATAATTGTATTTATATTTTCTTCACAGGCAAATTTAACAAAATTTAATTTAGATGTTTCATTTGTTTTATCAAGAATTTTTGTATCATTAGATTCAACCTTATTTTCAACAGCTGACGTAACAAAAGTCGGTCGTTTCAATCGTGGCCGTTTTGGTTGACTGTCATTTTCTGAAGATGATCCATCATCTTCAATTTTGAAAATATTTTTCTTTAAATTTTCCAATTCCTTTTTTGTTTCCTCACTAAATATATTTTTAATATCTAAATCTTCAGAAATGTTATCAACTTGTTCTTCAGGAACCAAAGATGAGCCTTCAGAATTGTTTACAGCTTCTAATGGATCAATAGTCTTTTTAATTATTTCTAATTGATCAATGCTCTTTTTAATTGCTTCCGGTTGCTCAATACTTTTTTTAATTGTTTCTGGTTGATCAATAGATTTTTCTGGTAGTTTAGAATTATCATCCACATTTACAATTTTTTCAAATAAATTACTGGGCTTTGGTATTTCTTTTGATTGTTCATCAGATTTGCCGATTTCAGTTGTTGGGGAAATCGTAGGTTTGGCTAAAAGAGAAAAAACCGGACGAACAAGTTTTATTCGCTTTGGATTAGGTTTAGGACTATTATCTTCTTCAGCTTTGCGCTTATCAGAAACATCAGAATTAATTTTGTCTTCGTCCATAATGTTTACTTGTAATGCAAACGTATATACTAAAATTCACTGTAAATTAAAATATTTAGTATATTAAAAATCTATTACCAGTAAAATAATATGAAATATGAATACGTTTGATATCAACACTTAAAAAGATGGAATCTTGCATACTCGCACAATACGAAATGTTATTCTAAATTAATTATATCCCAAATTCAACAAACAAAACACTATGACATTATGAAAATATGAAAGGAAACAAATAAAATGAACTCGAAAATTAAATATAAATAATATAAGTAATACACATTATTATACTACCACACTGCAACCGTTACACACATACAACAGAAGTACAGACCTTATTCTTTCCGTATTCTATGGTACAGACCAAACCGAATATACTTAAACTGCACACAAGTCACAAATTACAAACACGAAAATGTATTACAATACAAATTGACAATTGTAGTGAAGAGATGCTTAAAAAATTAAAATATGGCTAAATAGTTCAATGTGTTTACATTTTACCAGTGAATCCGTTTCACATTTTACAGAGTATAAATAAATCAAAATATGGTCAACCTGTTGAAATGGTCTTATTTCTTATCATGGTTGAGTTGTTTTTTCCAGTTTCCACATTAAATGTGTATAATGTGATTTTGTGATTTATTTCTAAACTGAAATTAAATTTTCCCATAATATTGTTGTCGTCTATTTTATAAAAGTTAATGTTTTTAAATCATATTTAAAACTTTTTTTTTGTATCAAGGTGAAAATTAAACTCACAAAATGGTAGAGGTAAGAAATATTTTTAAAAATAAATTATCTTTATAATTATTAATACCTACTGTTAAAATAATATTCTTCATATATTTTGTACTAAAACATATTATGTATATAAATATTTCAACATCCCCAATTTATGATTATCATAATAATGCACATTAAATTGATATAAAATTTAAAAAAAATTAAACATTATAATATATTCATCGTAGTAATGGTATTTTATGTTATATGGCATACCTAATCGATTCACAGCCGAGTTTAAGATGTACTTTAAACATGATTACAAAAAAACGGATGGTTTTTAAATAAATTATAAATTTTTAAGTTTTCTATATACCTTTTTTGTTAACTTTTATTATATTTGATTAAATTCTGGAATTGATTACTATTTTAAAATGTATAATAATGATTGTACTTAAGAAGAAGCTACCAATTAAACAATTTGTGGAATGGACCTTATTAAAAATGTATTCTCACATGTACATCCAAAGTAGAAAAACTGGTATTAAATAAAATTGTGTTTTATTGTTAATGTTCATTAGGGAGAACCAGTTCATCAGACAAATGAATTACCAAAAGCCGAAAATGAACAGACAATTGATACTGAACCCGCTGTTGCAGAACTAGTTAAACATCCATTGGAAAATAAATGGACACTTTGGTTTTATGAAAACAGGAGTAAAGTTTGGGAAGAAAATATACGTGAAGTTGCTAGTTTTGATACTGTTGAAGATTTTTGGTGGCAAGTTAGATTTAGAATTAATTCATTATTTTGAAAGTTAATTACTACCTACTTAGATACTTACTAAAATATAGTTAGAGTTTTATCTACAATTGTGTTATAAACTGTTTGGTAAAATTATATGTTGAGAATTATTATATTATTGTTGCACAACAATATTATATATTACAGATCCACCTCCATCAACACTATTTTATCTTCCTTCCCATCGCCCATAAAATGAATACCATTAACATATTTTTCACAAAAAAATTAACTTTTCTTGTTAACCAAAAAGATATATTACCTATTATTATTAGGTATATCTTACTAAATTTATTTTTAAAGTAATTGAATTTTTTAAATTGTTGACAATGAACATAATAACATAGCAGTCGTTATTGTGTACTGAAGATAGTAACTTTGTACATATTTACCAAAATAAAATAAATATTTTTGTGAAATTAAGTCTTCAATTTATTATTAGAAAAATCCACAGGTACTCAAATTATAAACTTAATTTACAATATTCGCAATTGCCATAAGTGATTGTTCGTGTATTATGTTAGCATATTTTTGAGAATTTTAGTCATCCTCATCAGCAGTGCTCGTAATTTGATTGCATTTGCATAACAAATGTGCTAAATACTACATCATGCTAAGTGAAATAGAAATCCAATTCATAAGTGCAGGAATCAGTATATGAAATTTTTATTTGTGTATAAATGGATGTTCAAGTTATTTTGCTATATATTTTTATTTTATATTATTTTGCTATGAATATTCAATTGCGCTTTTTTTTGTTTTATAGTGCATATTCCATACTTTATTAGGAAAACAAAATTTTTGAAATTAAAATATATTATATTTATAATGTTATGCTATTTTATAAAAATGGTAATAAATAAATTACTTCATGATAATTTTATTTGTTATATTTAAGTATCATATATTTATTTAATATATTATATTTTTGTATTTTAAAGATAGGTATATAAATAGATCCTGTGTACCAACAACCTGATTGCAGGTTAATAATTAAATTATGTAAACCAGTATAGACGTTATAAGTTTAGATATTTAACAAAAAAAATTTAGTGCATGTTTAGGTAATATTTTATAAAAAAATATTAAAGCTGTTGCGAGTACCTGTTTAATACCCGGCATGTATTTTGATACTTGGTACTTGGCAAGCTAAACAAAAATCTTTACGGGTACTCAGCTTATAAATTATTAACCTAAAAAATATATATATTCTCCTTACCTTTTCTCAGAATTTAAGATTGAGAAACTTGTTTCAAAATTTTTGAGCAATTTGAATCACCAATTAATAAAATATACCTACTTCTTTGTTGGTGTTTAGAATTTAGTACTATTAAGTCATAAATAATTATTTTAGTTTCTTTACAAAAATTACAATTTACCTCTTAGTTTTCATTATTTTAATTAAAAATACCCGGCTAATATCAAGTACCTGGTCAGTAAAAATACCCGACCAAGTACCCTGCAGGGTACCTGGTACCTGGTATAGTTAATCAAAAATTACCCGGAACCTGTTACCCTATAAAATTTGCTACCCGCGACAACTCTAAAAAATATGTTTTTTTTTACTGTACATAGTTTAAGATTTTTAGTGCATTTAAATGCATATTTCTGAACTTTTTAGTGCATATTATAATGCATATTTTCCCAGATTTTAGTGCAATATTGTATGAACTTACGAGCCCTGCATATCAGCACCATTCCCCATCCCTATCCCCCTTATCGGTAAATGTCAGCCCATTTAAGACTTCCTCTTCTCCTAGATACTTAATAACTAATACTTGAATGGCCTATAGCTTCAAAATTATGATTATGTGATTATTAATTTTTTTTTTTAGAAACACATTGTTTAAAACTATCCCTATTCCTAATAGACAATTATTTATCAACTAAGTCGGCTGTTTGTTCATCATTACAAAAAAATCTAATGTTTTTTGTGAACTTAAAAGTAGTCATTATGGGTTCCAACAATTGCAAATTTGATCAACAATATTTGATGTATTGGTTTTAGAATGATGTGTTTTATTTATTTGTGTATGTATTCAATTTTTTTGTCTTGTCAAATTCCAAGAAAATTTGATTTAGTTGGTAATTTATAGAGATTTTTTTTTCAGTTTTTCTAGTAGTTTTCTTAAGCATAAAGGAAAATTGTAATTCATTGGAAAAGGATAATTTTATCAAAATAAATTACTTATCATTGCTTTCAAATACAATACATTTGCCACTGTTATCATATCCGGCAAGCAAACTGGATTTTTTCATATTTTATTTACCATATATATATTATACTATACTATATGTAAAAACTTCCATCAATTTTGTCCTCTAATATCAGAATTTAGTATCGAAACAGTATCGATTGTAGGTGTATTATGCATTAAATTTTCTATAATATATGTATATGTTTGACTGAGAGAAAATAGTTTACCTAAATAATTAAAAATGTTTACTGAAATAATGCTAAGCTAGTACATTTTGATTTTAGTTTGTTCAATCACATAAAACCTCCAAGTCAACTTTCTTTACATTGTGATTACAACTATTTCAAAAATGGCATCAAACCTATGTGGGAAGATGAAAAAAATAGTAAGGGTGGACGTTGGTTATTGCAATTACCATCAGCAAAAAATAACCCAAATGTTGATGAACACTGGAAAAATATAGTAAGATCTAAAGAATATTAGGATTGTTTAATTTTAAATATTACTCATAATTAATACTTTTAGATAATGAGTATAATTGGTGAAATATATGAACAGAGTCATGAAATTAATGGAGCTATAGTTAATGTACGAAGCAAAGGAACTAAAATAGCAGTATGGACAAATAATGCATCAAAAGATAATGGAGAAAACATTATGGCTATTGGGTATGTAATAAAGAATAATTAGACAATATGTTATCAAATTTACATTAAAAATGTTATCATATTTGAATAACTAATTTAATCATTTTTAAGATAGGAATAAAAAAATGTTCATAATTATATTCACATTTGTAAATTATTAATCATATTTGTTGAGGACACGGACTAAGTATCTTAGTCTGTGGTTGAGGAGTATCAGAAAATATTTTATTATGGTTAATGCAAAATGTAATATTTTATAAATATTTTTGAAATATACTAAAAATATATTTTCGAGCCGTTATAATACAACTTAATAAAGAACTGGGCACATACATTCATTTACATTTATAGCTCATATAATTATTTTGCTTATTGTGCAAATCAAAAACCTATAATAATAATATTCTGAGCAGTGGTTTTACTATAATATGATGTTTATACATTTTTTTTTCCTTTTAAAAACTCTTATACCTAGTACTCATTTTCCAGCAGCCAATTATATTATAATATTAAGTATGGTAAATCATGATCATACTTTCTAAAGGTAATTTTATGACATTTTTAAGAAGACCCTCCAAAAAATTACATATCAAACTGGATTATGATTATTTCTTTATATGAAAATAATGATTCTAAGATCTTAGATCTATACTGAACATGTAATTTAGTACTTTATTGACTATAAAATGTTCAAGTATTTTTTCCAATTTTAGACTATTTAAAGTAATTATAGATTTTTGAAATTTTTAAAACTATTTTTTATGTTTGCATAATAATTAACAGGAATTTAATGCAAATTATTAAAAAAAAAAAATGAAAAATCTAAAAAATTGACATTTTTACACAGTAATATGTTAAAAATATTTCAACAGTTTTGGTTATTTATTCTAATCTCAGAAATTTATTGTTTTATCAAAAGAAATTATTTATCATTACTTTAAACCATGAAGACTAAAAAAGGAGGCCAATCTCTATTAAAGAAAAACGTCCGAAAAGAGACACAATTAAATTGCCACAGGCTGTGCTAAAGTTGCATAGGTTGCTACTTTAACACGCATAGTATAAGAGTTAATGACTTTTTTTTTTAGTTTTATTAAAAATAAGCAATATTTTTAATTCTTACCTATTATATTTTTTGTAGGTTGTAAAATTATGCATAAATTATAAATTTATGATATATAAATATATAAATTATGCATAAATTTGCACTTTAATTATTATTATTAATTTATTGAATTTTTTTAAATCATTGAATTATTAAATTTATTCTGGATGTCGCCATATGTTTACTCTGTCGCTAATTTGTTATCACAAAATTATTTCACAATTTAAAGTTCATGAAATTGTGGTATTTGCTACCACAGAATATATCACGTTATATTAAATATTATTACCTCAAAATATAACTTGTAGACTAGATCAATATATTATATCTGATTTATTTTATAAATCGATTGGGTAAATGTTTACCACAATACATTTTTTTCTCTAGACTAAATTATATTTAAAACAATATTACATATATTGCATCATAATTAAGGTACAAGGTAAAATATTTATACAATATACATAACTATAGATATACAATAATTTAATTATATAGTACTTCATATTAAATAATAAACTATAAATTTACAATTTAGAAACTTTTCTGATTTTTTAGTAAGTTCTTTTTTTTTTTTTAATTGTATCTTAATAGTTACATGATATGAAAAAATTTTAAATCAAATAAATTTATAATAATTAGTGTACCTATATTATTACATTAGTACATTATGCATAATTTTACAACCTACAAAAAATATAATAGGTCAGGATTAAAAATATTGCTTATTTTTTTATAAAACTCAAAAAAACATCATTAACTCCTATACTACGCGTGTTAAAGTAGCAACCCTTGCGACTTCAGCACAGCCTGTGGCAATTTAATCATGTGACTCTTTTCGGGACGTTTATTGAAGTGGGTAGCCGTATGTGTTTAGACTCCTTATTCTAGTCTTCATGCTTTAAACTTAATTATATTGATTATCAGTATCATAATATAATACCATTGAGTAAAGTACTTCCAACCAGAGACTGGTACCTACCTATTGGTTTTTTTAAATTGTGGTGCTGGTTCTGGTTTTCAATAAATTTTTTCAAGGTTCCAGTTTATATGAAGAAATCATAATTTTTTTTTTTATGTAATTTTCGAAAATATGTAATATTGTCAGAAACCTTAAAATAGCTATAAAAAGAATTGTGAAGTCTTATTTTAAAAATTGTTGGTATATTATTAGAATAAAATATGTCTTGTAATAACTAATGGTGTCCTGCAATCTTGAAAATGTTAATTTTTATACTACATTACTATAAAAATTAAAATTTTCAAGACTAGAATCATTAGTTTTGAAGAAATAATTGATTTTGATGAAAATGAGTAATATGATACACTTATTTTTAATGTCTTTAAAAACGCGGTTTGATTTTCAACATTTTTAGTATTTAATTCTATAGAACTCATAAAACTAATAAAACTCTAAAACTAGATACGAAAAACTCATCTCGTCTAAACCCACCAAGCAATTTCCTCGAAAGATTACTTGCATAATAATTGTACATATAATTTTTACACATTAGATTTTTTCAAAAGACACAGTTTTTCGAATACTTAATACGAGAAACTCATCCATTCTAAATCCGCCTTTATACCGCTACAGTCAAATACGATGTCCATGTAGGGGCATAGGCGTACGCAGACCTTGTTAGCGGGGGGGGGGGTAGCATTTTTAATTTGCTACATACTAATATCTTATTAAATACATAAAATCAACTAACATCTTCTGACACCTATACAATATGTTTCCTAGCCACGTTTATTATTAGACCAAATTTATTTTGCACTTCATTCAAATTTGTAAATAACAGTTGCATTTTCACTTAATTGTATAAAATTTTAATTATTAGTTAGGTACTTAATAGTTAAATGAATGTTAGTAATGGAGATATTTCTTATTTTATGTAAGAGTTTTAATACAAATTTAATACCTATATATATACACAGAGGATAAAGATACACAGAGGGAATAGGGAAGGCTAGAAATAAAGTTAAGTGGGGATGTGGTGGGAGAAATGGAGAGGTTCAAGTATTTAGGGTCCGTTATACAGAAAGATGGGGGTTTCGAAGAGGATATGAAACACAGGATTAAGTGTGGATGGACAAAGTGGAGAGAAGCGTCAGGTATTCTGTGTGATAAAAG
>JAIPRL010000001.1:336360-378791 GCA_025469235.1 Pemphigus obesinymphae
AGGAAGAGGGAAGAGCATTATATAACTTATAAGAGTGGAGGGAACAAATCACAAATTGATTATTTTATGTGGAAGAGAGGGGGTTTGAAACAGTGTAAGGACTGTAAGGTGATCCCTGGGGAAAGTGGGACAGTCCTGAGGAAGTGAATGGTAGACTTGAAGAGTGGAGGGAAGCTCTGGAAAGTAAAGGACTAAGGATTAGTAGTAGTAAAACAGAATATATAGAGTATGATTTTGGTGGAAGAGAACACAGAGGGAATAGGGAAAGGCTAGAAATAAAGTTAAGTGGGGATGTGGTGGGAGAAGTGGAGAGGTTCAAGTAATTAGGGTCCGTTGTACAGAAAGATGGGGGTTTCGAAGAGGATATGAAACAAAGGATTAAGTGTGGATGAACGAAGTGGAGAGAAGCGTCAGGTATTCTGTGCGATAAAAGAATCCCTATTAGGTTTAAAGGTAAATTTTATAAGACAGTGGTGAGACCTGCAATGATGTATGGAACGGAATGTTGGGCAGTAGGTAGAAAGATAGAACAGAGAATGAGTGTAGCTGAGATGAGAATGTTAAGGTGGATGAGTGGAGTTACTGGAGAGGATAAAATAAGGAATGAGTATATCAGAGGTAGTATAGGGGTAGCTTCGATAGTAGACAAAATGAGAGACAATAGATTAAGATGGCTCGGGCATGTATTAAGGAGGGAAGAGACTGAGGCAGTAAGATTAGTAAGGGAAATGCATGTTGTTGCTAAAAGGGGGAGGGGAAGACCGAAAAAGGGATGGGGGGATGTAATGGCGAGTGATATGAGGAAGGTGGGAGTAAGTGAAGAAGATGCGGGAGATAGAGTTAAGTGGAAGTGTTGGACCAGGGTGGCCGACCCCAAATAGTTGGGAGAGAAGGCGAAGGAGAAGAAGAATAATAATATTTATACTAGTAGAAAATAATTAGTATAAGATATTTAATTGTCGAATTAAAAAAAAAAAAATAATAATAATAATAATTTATAATACAATGACAAACGTCTACTATTCATTACAAACTATAACAGATTTTTTTGTGTAGGTATGTATAGAAAATGAATTTAGGACATATTATCCCCAGACAATTTAAAAATGTAATCATAATTGTAATAATACCTGGGTATCTAACGCCACCTAATTCAACATCAGTGTTTATTTCAGTAGGGGACCGGAAAGTAATACCCTCCCCAAAGAAAAATGTATACCCCCAACAATTTTTAATACATAATTAAAGTAAAGAAAAACGGTGCTATCTATAACTTATTTTAGAACCCCTTACAATTTTTATTACCCCCCCCTCTGCCGTCAAAACATTACGTCTAAAATAAACATTGTTATATATCTTATCCTTATGTTCCTGATCGGTGGCCGCTGAACCGAATGACAATTTAATCGGAGTTAAGCGGTGTCTCTTGCAACACAGTAAAATACAATTCAATATACAATATATATAAATGTAATTTATTTTTTTATTTAATATAAATAAATAAAAAGAATGTAGGTATATATAAAAATTAAAATATATAATATTGCAAAATTATTATTGTAACTAATATTTAATATTATTTAATTGAAGTATAATAATACGTGGATTTAATTATACATGGAGAAAAAATGTCCTTTTACCATAGAAAATAAGAAATACTACAATTTAATTTTGAGTTAAAGAAAACAAACAAAATCTACCGATCAGGGAGTAAATGCGAGTTCATTTTTGTCGAGTTTCGGGGTACGAGTTAGAAACCGTTTTCCACAGTTTCCGGATTGACTCCCTGTTACCGATGCTACCCATAATAAAGTTGTATATTATATTCACATATGTTTAATTTTAAACGTTAAAATCGCGACACTTCCAAATCTTGGACGTGTCGATCGAATAAATAGAGGTGTGGGATGCTAAATATTATTTTAAGGCAAATTTTTATATATTGTACTTTGTACTAAATATATCAAATATGGCAAATAATATTCAGGGGCAAAGAATGCTGTAGCATTCCAGTCCCCCAACCAGTCCGTGCCTACGTGTTAACTAATTTAAATTGTAAAGTTATTAGTGATTATCATAATAATAATAATAATAATATGACAATATTATATTATATTATTTTTATACGATATTTGGAAAAAAAATTCAGCCCTCAGGAGGGGCAGCCGCCCACCCTGCCCCTCCCGTGCGCACGCTTATGCGTGTAGGTATTCAGCGTTCATACAGAAGGTACCAAAGACAGTACGAACGTTGAAGACAATCAACCATCGTTGTCGTTGAATGCGCTCGTGTTCACCTCTATACAATATACGTATTTGCATGAATAATGATATACTATATATAATATAATCAATGGTATTAGATATAGGTGTAATTTTTTTTTTTCTAGAGGGGGCAAGGAAGCATTAGCACCCGTCTAATTTTTAAATGGCCAATCGTTGGAAATTATTTAAAATTAGTCTAGTTTTGTTGGCAAAAAATATTGTACGAGTTATTTTTATATTGTTTATTTTAAAATTTCAGAAGGAAAATTAAGGAAGTCTTGGGCGCGACAAATGAGAAGATGGTTTACGAGTCTCACGCGGATACGGCAAATAAACAAGGATCGTTTACAAAACACGCGTTTATGTTGTAACCCAACACAGAAACATTCGTTTTAAAACTTCAAAAACTGTGAACTAAACGAATTCATGATGAAAAATTAATAAGGAAAATAATTAAATAATTGGGAACTTATAATCATTGATAAAAATACGCTAATTTTTATTGCTGTGTTTATGTATAACAATAAATTCTGGTTTTTCCGTCATACTGTTGTTTATTTATTGGCTGCGTAATTTTATTTTATATTATTTTTATCAGACATCGTTTATTGACGAGATTACGTGCATAGATCAATATTATATTACAGTTTCTGTTCTGTTATCTATTATTTGGTTCTATAACTGTTTTGGGACATTTAAAATTTATCATAGACAAATTATATTTGTGAAACGTTATTGAATTTATATTATTATCGACAAGGTATTAAGGTACAGTTTTTATTGCATTCGTGCATTATTAAAACTATGATATTTTACTTCAATTCTCATTTATAAAGTTGTGTACATTAATTTGATTTTTATTACAACGAAAATTTTCATGTTGAATGTGATGTGATTAATAAATCGTAGTTTTGTAGACAATAAAATATCACACCGTTAAAAATGGAATTGTTTGATGATGGAGTTATTGTAGGAAACGTTCATTTGTTAAGTGATACATGGAAATTATGGTATTGGAGATTCAGTGGTTCTACTTCTGCTATTTCTGTTGATTGGATGAAAAATTTACACGGGCTATGCGAATTTGACAGCGTGGAAAAATTTTGGAGGTAAGCCCTAACCTGTAATGTGTATATAGGTACTAAAGACCTAAAAGGGCCGGATGGGGCCTGCTTTTTTTTTATAAAATTTTGGAGATAGACCCGGCCGGACTTAAAAAAAACTTATAGCAATAGTAATATATTTCTTAAGTAGCTACCCAGACAAAAATATTATAGAATTATTACATCTCAAATACATCCTGGATGGGATAGGTCATCCAAATATCTGCTTTTGTAGAATAACATAGTTTTACATTTAAAAACAAAAGCCTATTCTAATCCCACGTATAACCCATATATATCCAGTAAATGTGCAGAAATAATTCAAATATCCTCCTTTGGATATGCATGCCTACAATAAAAAAAAAAAAAAACTCATGCTAATCCATTATTTTCATTTATGGGTCCATATCGAGGAGGTAGCACACGATGTAATGGTGTTGTAAATTTTGCCACAAATTTATTTACCTAATCTGTGTTTGAACCTGCCTACCTAAACATTGAAAGACTGACGCATTACCAATTGATCTACCTACTGATGAATATGTCAATGGAATTTAGGATATTTGAACCCAGACAATTTGTAGGTATGTATAACATATAGGTAGGTAGATAGATATATATAAATTATACTCAAATTTTAAGACATCAAAAAAAATTTTAGCTGATATAATATATATAGCTGTTGTTGAAATGTGTGTACATAGTAAAAATGGGTACATTACTTTTGTAATTTGATTTTATAATAATTTATAATGTGCATTACAAATTACAATTTTATTATGAAACAGAATCACAGAATGTCAAAAACAAAATGATATACCTAACCATAAAAATATATAACCATAGTTAGAATAACAAATTTGACAACAGAATTGGTATTTAATATAATATTATTCATATATATTTTTTATTTTTACCATTATTGTCACGGACGTCTTGAAGGTGTTCTAGGGATGAATACAATATAAATATTTATGGGATGGTATTTTTGCTGTAGATGTACTAGGGATTTATCCAAAAATACATTGATTGCCATTATTTTCATGGACATCTTAAAGACGTTCTATGGATGAATAAAGTACAAATATTTGTGGGTTTTAGATGTACTAAGGATTTGTCCAATAGACATCCCGCAACACTTGAGTGTTATCTGGGTATGAGCTATAAATCAAACTTGACCCCTTAAAAACAAAGAATATGATGTCATTTTGAATTTGTTTATTTGACAAGTGCTTTGTTTACAAATGTTTTTAGACTGGGCTTTAGATAAAATCCTTGGACTAAACTGAGTTTTTTCACTGCTTATCTTTTTTTTTGAGGCCAGGCTTGCTTAAGAAAAAAATTGTTGGCCCTTGCAGGTGTATAGTAGGTATGTACCTACTATATATCGGTATGGCTATGATACTATATTATGTATACTAGGTATAATATGATATAGGTACTCTTTATTATTATTTCATAATCAATGGTAACTTTTACTAAATTTATCGACTAGATACTGAAGAGTCCTACTCATGAAAGTTGAAACGTATATTTTGAAATTTAGAAAGTACAGTTACTTTCTTAATATTATAATAATTTATATTTTGTATTAAGATGACATTTATTATTAGATATTTTTAAAGTCATTATTAATTATTATATATTCTTCTCTATAGATACATATAAGTAGGTAATATACTTATAATGAGTGCCGTTTGACCAAAATACTTCCTGGAAAAAAAAATCATTGTTATTTGGAAATGAAATTATATCTGTTGTATAATTAATCCTGTGGAGGGAGTCAGAATACCTTCACGCTCATTCCTATCGTAGATGGTGACTAATTGAGATTGCGTCAGTTTACTAAGTAACTAAGTTGACTGTCGGTAAAAAATTTGTCAAGCGAGTATGATGAAACAAAACAAAATGTAGGCAAGTTGTCCTATCTTGGATTTGTGCGGGAAAAATAAGTGAGAGGAAATGCCATAGTTGAATGTGGAGATCTATAGATAAGAGATGAGGTGGCTGGTACCAGCGAATGCGGTAGCAGTTTCATCAATCATATGTGCGGGACTACCCAACGGCTGTGATGTCTATCAACAGTATAGGGAAAGCACCAAAGTATTTTGGGGTTGATCCCACACCTGAGTACGCTGTGTAGGTACATGGAATGTAAGTACATTGACAGGTAGAAGGAGGAATGTGAACATTTGTTGTATGCCAGTAACAAAATATAAAAGAGAAATTGGTAAGGGGTATACAATGATATAGGTACTCAGAAACGACAAGTATAAAGAATATTGTAGGAGTAATACTATAGATGAAGAAATAAAAGGAAAAGGTGATTAGAAAGAGTGATGGAGTAATTTTGGTGAAAGTAGTGTTGCAGGATAAGGTACCTATTGAATTAGTTAGTGCATATGCTCCACAAATGAGATGTGAAGAAAGTCAAAAGGAGGAAGGGTTCTGGCAGGAGATGAATGAGGTGGTAATGTAAGGAATTTCAAGAAGTGAGGGTATTGTGATTAAGGGTGATATGAATGGTAATGTGGGAAAAGATTGATTGGATTATTAAAGCATGGGGGGAGGTATGGATTTGGAGAAAGGAATGAAGCTGCACATATAAATGTGGAGGAAATAAGTAAAATTCACAAATTGATTATTTTATGTGAAGGAGAGGGAGTTTAAAACAATGTAAATTGCTGCAAGGCAATCCCCAGTGAGAGTGTAACAACACAACATAGGTTAATGGTTATGGAGATTTAGTGTATAGAGGATAAGCAAACATAGTAGTGGGCAGAAGTCAGTGGTCAGTGAAATTGTATTATTACAATAGCTGTTGAAAGATATAATTTATATAATGGAGTCTGTAATTAGAGGTAAATAGCAAAATCTGAAATATAGAATATTGGGAACATAATAATATTATATTGAATATTTAAAAAAATATATACTTATAATTGTCTAAAAACACATACCTAATGCACACAAATTTAAATCGATACTCCTAAATGATTTAGAATTATTTGAGATTTTAAATATTATTATTTAAATAAAAACAAGACTCTCAAGGCCTATAACTATAGCTGCAGGGCCTCTGGGTTAGTGTGATTATAACCGTGGCATAACCACAGAAGCATAACTATATGCTATGATTATAACTATATTCAAAAAGTATGGTATCATATGCATATTATAAACAAATTATCATTATCAAAAGCAATAAATTAATTTTACTGATAAATTTATTTTTATTTAATATATAGGTATACAGAATAATTTTTTTAAATAATTTAACATTTCTTTATTTAGTGAAATTAAGTGAATCATTGAAAATCAAGTAGGTACCTACTTATCTATAGTATAAATTTACTGCCGCAGTTCTCACAGCCACTAGCCCGCTGGGAAATTTCCCAGTATTCCAGTAGACCATTTGTCCCTCTCTGATTGCCAATTTTTTTTTTTTTTTTTTTTTTGACATAATACCAAACTAAATTATTATTATATATAATTGTATACAATAATATACACAGAATAAATTAAGTACATTTAGTCAAACAGTAAACTTGTTCAATTTAGTTACCTACTTATTTTTTGATTCAATTTTATTACTAGGCATTAGTTTTTTATAAATTATTTTTCTGTTTGCCATTTTACTGATATGACCTTATTTGAAATGTAGTATACACATTAACAGTGCAATCTAAAATATATTAAGTATTAGGTATAGTAACCATTAAGCCATGATTACTTACCTTACTTTCATTTAGGTATCATTAATTATTCTGTTTTTCATTATTTGTAAACAAGTTTTGTCTTGCTAATTATTCTTTTTGCTTTTTCTTATACATTAAGTTATCATTCTACATTAATAATTGTACTGTATATTATTTGTTTTTTGGGCTATAGTCTGTACTAATAATAATAAATAAATAAATAAATAAAAGTTTCAAAAATATATATGTATTGGAAATGTTTAGCTCGGATCAGAAATTAGATTTATATTTTGTTAGAATTCAAATGTCCCTATTCAAACTTATTGGGAGTTAAATATCCTTATACCTACCAATTTTTAAAAAAAAAATAATAATTATTTAATAACTAAATTTTAGTTCTATAACTGTTTTGTTATTTATAAATGATTTTCTTAAATTATAATTTAAAATTAACATCTACCTACAAGGCTATATTTATTTTATTTTATATTGTAACTATATCTATATAATGCTTTTTTTGTATTAATTTCTTCACAGTGTATTTAGTCATATTAAACCACCAAGTATGTTAAAAAATGGCTGTGATTACTCAGTATTTAAATCGGATATAAAACCTATGTGGGAAGACATGACAAACAAAAATGGTGGACGTTGGTTGATTAAAGATAATGGATTGTTAGATCAATACTGGATGGATAGTGTAATATTTTTTTTTTTTTGCACTGCATTTACATTAATTTATTTAAATTCAATCATTTTTTATTTTTAGTTATTAAGTATGATTGGTGGAATGTATGAACCTTACAATGATAACATTTGTGGTATTGTTTATAACAAACGTCAATATAGCAAATTATCAGTTTGGATTTCTACATGTGAACCAAATATTGTTAATGACATAGGGTAATAATAATGTATATTGTTATTTAATATATATACATTTTTATTTCATCATAAATATTTGTACATAATCTTTTTCTAGCTCAAAACTCAAGGAATACCTTAATCTTGACATTAAGACAAAAGAAAAAATTAAATTTGAAAAATTTTATGAAACTTCAACCAAAAAATGCAAAGTACTTCATACAAAAATACTACTTTAGGACTAATGATATTCTAATATATATTGAATTAGTTTTAACTATTATATTTTATTTGTATTGTTAAATTATACATAAATAAGTTTTATTAAAGTTTAAATGTTAGGTATATATACAAAATACCATTAAGTGTTAAGTAATAATGATAAATTAAATTATTACAGTGACTATAAATAATCAAATGTTTTCGAAGCATAAATAATGCATTAAATATCTTTATATTTCTTTCTTAACTGAATGTTTGGGTATTTTTAATTCATCAACTCTTTCAAAATGTAAACACTTATTTAGATCATTATTAATAAAATTTGTATTTGTAACATATATGAAAATTATTTTGTTATTCATTTTTAAATATTTTTTGTTATTTAAAAGTATGAGACTACATTATTTTAAGTAAATTAATGTTGGATTATTTTATTTGTTTACATTTAACACACCAAAATGTGTTATATTATATTAGTTGTTTATTATTATAAAGAATGATAATTAAAAATGTTAACAAATGTTACTCATTATATAATATTAAATTAAACTATAATAAAAAATATATATTACAAAGATATATGTTGATCTTGTTAAACATAGTTGTAAAGAATACTTTCAAAAAGTATTTAAAAATATTGGATGCTGAGTCCACAATAAATTAAATTATAATAGGTAAGTGGTATATATAAATAAAATTACGGTTTCATAATTTTATCATTATCTATATGGTAAAGATACATACAGTCATTGAGTATTCATAAATCATTACTTGAACAATAAAATAAGAAAATTTTACAATGTATATTTTGGGCATTAGTGCATATTATTAATATTTTATTATGCTTAGGATATCATCCATTTTTGGTTGTAAAAGTTTACATATTATTGTTACTTATTTTTTTTTTTTAATAAACGTTAAAAAATTTTGTGCCAACCTACTATATTTGTTTTATATTATTTTTTTTGTGTTTCTTTGCTTTTTATCATAAATGTTAAGGGAAAATATTTTTTGCTATTGAATAACATTAACCACTCATATCATACAGGTAAAATTACACATAAAATGATTTAAGGTTCATAACTAAGAGTCGTTAAAGAAATTGGTAAATGTTTTTAAAAAATGCTGTGGCGTAGGGTCTAGTGGATAAAAAACATTGATGTTTCAATAATATTATTATTTTTGTATCGATAGATCTAGGAGTCAATTTTGGAGGGAAATTAGTTTCAAAAATTGATAAAAACCTCTTGTGACTATTTTGGAGGGTGATGAGGAAAATTTCCCCATTCCCCTCTTGTGAATCTACCCCTGATTAAAAAAAAATCTATATTTCCACGATATAATTGGGACATATTTATGTAAGTTTTGTATGATATGAAATTTCAATTTACCAATTTTTTTTTTTTCGTCAACTTTGATGAATATGAACAAAATATACATGGAAATTTTTTTTCCAATAAACATCGTAGTACGAGTACATTTCAAAACATTGATGTTTTAAAATATTTGTTTATCTCTAATTTATTCAATACACTAAAATAGATATGGCAGTCAATGTGTTAAAATAATATACTTATCGTATACAACAATTTTGTTGTTGAATACCTTGCTCAATGTATTATGACTATTTGTACATACTTTATAAATATATGGAAGTTTTACAGTAGATATCAATATATTTAATTAATCTATACTCCATTCTAAATAAGAAGGAACATCCAGAGCCAGATCAAGGTATAGGCAAGCTAGGCACCAGCCTAGAGCGGCATTTTTATAAAAAATGATAGAGATCCTTATTAATGTTAAAGGTTTGTCAGCAAATTCTAGAAAAAGTTTATGATTTTTATTTTAGGAGCGACATTTGATTTTGCTAGAAACATAATTTTGATTTAGCTGACCCTGGGACCATGTTACCATATAGGTGAAATACTAGTTTGAAAGATTATAAATTTAGTACAAATTATGGAAATTAGTTCATTGTCTCTTTGATCCTCGTATAAGATAGTTATTATTATTTGAAATTTGAAAGTAAAGATAACTCTTTAGGCCTGAACTATGATTTTAAATAAAATTTGTTAGGTGCAATATAATTTTAAAAAAATTCCATGACCAATACAGTATCATACTCATCAAGCTATGTACTTCCACCTCTTACTTTGCATCTTTTTTTGTTTACATTTTAATTTTTTTTTTAATTTGTAATTGTTGATATAAATTTTTTTCTTAAATAAAACTTATAATTTATAAAAGTAATTAATAAAATATAATATGTTTTAAGACAAAACATGACATTAATTTATTAAATATAAAATTACATTATACCATAAAGTACAAAAATATAATTCTTCAAGCTAATTGTCCACAAGAACCAATTATTACTTTCTCAGTTGGTAGACCAGCTTTTGTTCCACATTTTTCTATTTTTTTCATAACATCGATACCACTTATCACATGTCCAAATACAACATGTTTATTATCTAACCATTCTGTACGAGCTGTACAAATAAAAAATTGTGAACTATTTGTATTTGGGCCAGAATTAGCCATGGATAAGATACCAGGGCCTGTATGTTTTAATTCAAAATTTTCATCATCAAATTTTTTTCCATAAATTGATAAACCGCCAGTACCATTATTATTAGTAATATCGCCACCTTGACACATGAAATTTGGTATTATTCGGTGAACTGTAGTGTTCTGATATCCAAATCCCTTTTCGTGTGTACATAAACAACGAAAATTTTCTGCAGTACGTGGCACAATATCAGATCGTAACATGATAATAATTCGACCAGCATCTTTTTTGCCAATTTTAATATCTAAATAAACCTGAGGATTCTTAACGTCATCCTTGCTTTTGTCATCTTCTGTCTTTTTGTCATCCTTAGGTTCAAGTGTCTTACCAGCGTATTGAACAAGCCAGTCATCTTCTGACCATACCGGTCTGGTTGAACCTCTATTAATTTTCTGAGGCTTAGCCAAATTTACACGGATAGTACGACCAAATATTTCGGACTCATTCATGTTGTCTATGGAATCCAATGCATCTTCTGGTTGTTCAAATTCTACAAACGCAAATCCACGGTGTTTCTCAGACTCGTAATCTAATGGCATCTAAATTCATAATGGAGTTTATTAGTATTACGTTCATTAAAATAAAATTGTTTAAATAACTACCTGAATGTCAACAATATCACCGAAAGGAATGAATGCAGATCTCAACACTTTGTCGTCCACTTCTTCTGCCAGTCCACCTACATAAACTGTACGTTTCAAATACGACTTATATGTATCTGATTCATTCATTTTTTTAATTAATATTTATTTACTATTTAATGTTTTTAGACAACACTTACAAAAAATGACATAATACATTAAATATAATTTGAATCGTAAATTATATGGATTTTAAAAATGTTTAAAATGGCAATCCGGTTATTTACAAAAACTAAATAAATAAAGTATATTATCTCTATTTATCATATATAAACATTACAGAACATCATGGACACTATATATAATATGGACATTATAATTCTTGTCATTAACATATCAATTACCATCAGAGCTCATACCCGTAAGTTGTTCAACAGATTGATAAGAAAGTGAAATTTTGAAATCTAGCGTCAGTGCAACCATATGCAAGTCTGAAGCAAAAATATTATTATTAGTACAATAATACATACAGAACAACAATTAATACAATTTTATGATTATATCGATTCCTTTTAAGAGATCGCTATTCACAATATATATTATATTATTGTTTTTAATTATATGGCATTAAATTGAAGTACGTAGGCCCTAAATAATCAAAAGATTTTTTTGCATATTTAACAAGAACATTGTATACCCTATTTTCTCTTTAATTAAAAAAAAAAAAATACTGTTTGAAATACAGTATAAAATACTTTGGATTGAAATACAAAAATATACCTTTGATTAAACATTTAAATATAAACATAATCACAATTTTTTTGTAAAGTAATTTAACTAGTAATTTATAAGGAATAACTATTATTTTAACCCGTATTTTTCGATGATGTTTTTCGAAAAACGTCAAATTACCTCTTCAAAGTACCATGTTGAATAATGTATTCCAAAAAATGGGTAAACATTACAAAATTAGAACATGATGTCAAGTCTTCTGGTCAATAAATTGCTCACAGAAAATATAAAACAAATAAACATCATCGTAAAACGAGAAAATATTTTGCAACGCTCAAGTCATCAAACTCTATTTCCAGTTATTATTATTGTTTAAAAAAATTCTATCTACAAAAAAATAATTATAGTTATTTAAATTTTTAAAATAAATTTATTATAAAATTATTTAAAATATATAGGACATATATATAAAATAATAATTATACGTACTTAATTAATAACATTTCTTACATGCCATATTAAAAACAACAAAAATTATAACTAAACACTACAAGAGTACAGTAAATATATATAGTTAAGAGGACACCAACAACTTTTTAATGAAAAACTTGCATTAGCATTTTTCATTTTTATCAACTTACAAACACGTTAAAAATACAAAAAAAAAAAAAAATTATCATTAACAATATTATTTAGCGACTGATGGAGCCAATTTTTGATATATGCATTTTTACATGTTTTATGACCTGTTAAAATATCGGCTTTTTAATTTTTTATAACAGCTTGTAAAATGTGTAAAAATGCACATATCAAAAATCAGCTCCATCAGTCATTAGACATTTTTATTTTTTATAATTAATTTTTTATTTTATCTTTCTACAATATTCTCAAGTTGATAAACATTAAAAATGAGTATACATGTTTTTTAATAAATATTATGATTATGATTAAACGACAATTAAAAAAGGTACTGACACAGGTCTATTTCAAAATTAATTTAAAAATATATTTAAATATTTTTAATTTATTTGATTTAAAATTTAATAAAAATTGCCTATATACAACCCCTTACAAATCGGGTGTGTGGCGCATACAGTAATATTACTCTATGGTGTGGCGTCCTCACGTATCCTTATTCTATGGTCGCACACCCCATTTTTAAGGGGTTCTGTATAGGCAAATTTTTAGAAATTTAAAAAAAAAATCAAACAATCAAAGAAAATTTCAATATAATTAAAAAATAGTACTGGGTCAGTGCTATATTTTTATTGTGGTGTAATCACGATATTTGTTTAAAAATACGTTTACGCAAAACAAATAAAATGGTTTTTTTAAAGTGATTTTAAAGTTATAACACCTATTATAAAATTTGTAGATGACAACATTTCAGAGATAACTTTATTGGGGTTTTATAATATTCTAAATATTAAGCTCATTATTGAAGATACAAAATTTTTCTAGCCAAATGTCTAACAGACGAACGAGGATTTAAATGGATTATTTTATTATACTATTACCTGTAATTCTTCATCTTCATTAGATTCATGTGGTCTTCCATTACGGCAGTCACTGCTATTACACCTCTACCCGGATGTTCATCGTATTGCCTTCAACTTTTTACGATTCGTGCAAAATAATTATATGGGAGATAATATCGCTCTGGATATCGATCAGCATAAAGTCTTACTGTATTACGCGAATTTTGATCACATTCGCCAAAAATGAAAATTATTTTGGTTTTTTTCGGAAGAATTTTCCATTGCAATGAAAAAATATGAATAATATGTGTCACCCGTGAGTAATGAAATACGTTTAATAATGAATCTTGGATATACATTAATTATATAGGTACCTACCTATTAATCATACGCTTAAATAATCTAGATAGGTAGGTACTATACCTATAACAGTTATAACTTATCAATAATCATTATTTTAAAATAGTTGATAGATTAGTACTGGGTTGCATAAAAATCGTTTTGTAAATATTTAATAAATCATTAACTAATGGCTTGTTAAACATTTGACGGCTCGGTAAAACACTGTTTTGTTGCATAAAAAGTGTATAAATTCTATATTATGTTGTTATTCTGTGTTTTTATTTTATTATGATATAGAATATAAAAATGATAACTGATCAATGATACCACTTTTTAATCTGTCTTTAAAATTTACAAAACCGAAATCGGGTGATTAACTAATGGACCGTAAAACTAATATTTAGCGGCTCTGTAAAAATTTAAAGAACGTTTATGCAACCCAATTTTTTTACCGAGCCGTTAAAACCGCTAATGGTTCTGTAAATGCTTACAGATCGTTTATGCAACCCAGCATAAGAGTGTAAGATACCGTCGATACGAATTTAGTTTATTTTGGTTGAGAAATCACAATATCTAATAAAGAATGATTCCTTATTAAAAACATTAATTAATTTCGTAATTCTAATCTAATAATTTATTAATACATGGGTAGTTATAATAAAAATAAATAGGTAGTAAATAGGCGCTATAAATGTGTAAATAAGGTTAATAACTAAAATGTTTTGACTGAATATCTATGTGTGCAAAAAAAATAAATACTAGACATCATATGAACATTTCCATAATTATTGATAGACCATAAATACGAATTACATCATTAAAAACTTTACAAGTAAAAATTACTTAGGAAAATTATGATTATACAAATCCAGTCTCAAAAATAGTGGTTCCTATTTAAGAAAATATTATTTTACTATATATATTATATGTCGAAGTAAAGTCTAGTTGGTCCAATATTAATTCGTATCAATTACATAGGTATCGTAAGAGTTATCCATGATTATATAGATAGGTACTTATAATATTATAATTATTATATACTGTATTCTTATTCTATGGTTGTATTCGAAACTGTGTTCGAAACATTTTAAATTCGGAGCATAGAGTAATAAAATTATAGGTAGGTACACTATATTGTACTCTAATATTACTCCATGATTCGCATTAGTTTCATCCACGAATTAAGATATATATCTTAATTCGTGGTTTCATCGTGATAATAGTAAATCGCAGCAGTTGTTTAATTATTCTGTGGTTTTGAGCATAGAGTAATATAGAGCCGCCCATCCGTCGGATCATTGAGGATCTTAAAACCGTGGGCAGTTGACAGCCTCTATTATACTCTATGGTTTGGAGGCCGTGACTCGTTTTATCACATTCAAATTAGATAATGGATACTGATAAGATAAGATTGTTTATAAAATCTAATAAAAATTCAACTTTTTCTTTGAACTCTTGATTTTTGATTTTTTTATTGTAAATGATTTATACATTTAAAACTTATTAATTGTTATATTAGCGTGAAGGTATTAATTTATTCTACCAAAAATTATACGAATCATGTCCAGACAAAACACGAGATTAGATGTTAAGAAAGTTGTAAGTACCTAATTATTGATTATTTGTTTGATGTACTTATTTATTTTTTAATATGAACAAATTTTAATTTAATTTTCAGTGGGTATCCACTCAAATTGTGTTTATCTCATAATGTATTAGTAAAATAAATAATTTAATTATTAATAAATATTGGTTAATTATTCCTAGGATGAAATAATAAATGGTAAAATAAATCTAGGTATTTCATAAAATTTCAAAATTAACTATATTAAAATAAAGCAATCAATTTATATTTAAAAATATAGTCAATATTCTAAATTTGTACAGCTATGTATGAATTCAGATTTGAAAACACTTCTTATTGATTACCTACTGTTTTTCTAGTTTATTTCTCTGTATAGAAAATGAATACCTACTGATAGACTGTCGGAACATGATGTTTTTGTACATAGTATTTCTTTCTTAAGAAATTTTGGTAAAGTACCAAAACTAGGATCTACCTACTATGTTTGTAAAATCTTTTTTGACATCGTGTTAATAAATTATTTATTAATATTTGTATTGTTATTATATATATATATATATATATATATATATATATTAGTTTTATTTTATTGTATTAACTCTGAATAAAATTATTTTTTTATTTTATTGTATTAAATATTCATTTATACACATGTATTTTACTTATATTATTTTACAGATGAATGTTAATTTATAATACCTATTATTGTATTATTAATGTTTATTAATTCACATGATAATAAATCAATAATTATCTGTAAAATGTTATTAATCTATATTCTGTTTGCAGAATTCAGAGCTATTCACTTTAACTTATGGTGCTATAGTATCACAATTAATGAAAGACTATGAAAATGTTGAAGACGTTAACAAACAGTTAGATCGAATGGGTTATAATATTGGTGTGCGTATGGTTGAAGATTTCTTAGCACGTACTAATGCTGGAAGGTGTTATGATTTAAGAGAAACAGCTGATAAAATACAGGTATTATATTTTGTTACAGTAATTATTTATGTTAATAATTCATTATTATGTTTTACTTATAGTATGCATTTAAAATGTATTTGGGTATAACTCCTGCATTAACTAATTGGAGTGCTGCTGGAGACGAGTTTTCTTTAACATTTGATACTAATCCATTAACAGAATTTGTTGAACTACCTGATAATTATCAAAATCTCAAATATAGCAATATTCTCTGTGGAGCTTTAAGAGGATCGTGTGAAATGGTAGTTATAATACAATTTTTAATTTATCATATAATGTATTTTATTTGGTAAATTATGATAATAATGCATCAGATACTGTTCTATATGTGAAATAAGAACATAATATTACCTTGTAGCTAGTTTAAAGATGATGCAACAACCATAGATATTGTCTCTGTATATCCATTTGTCAATATAGGAAAGGTATGTTTTGTATTATAATTAGGTACAGAGTATTGTAATTTCTAATACTAAAATAAATCAACCTATTATTAAATTTGTAGACAAGAGTATAGCTGATTGTCATTTATTTTATTAAATTGTTTTTATTTTAAAGAGATGTCTATGTAACTGGGCATAAGGCAATCAAAAATTATCTCTAAATCATAATATACTACTGATTATAAAATGAAAATATTTTTGTTGTTAGTACAACTCAAAAGCTATTTGGAAAAAGTCAAGTTTACAAATTTAAATTATTATTTTTATTCGATATTTTTTTTATCCCGATTCCAAATATGTAAAAATAAAATTGTGGAAACAAATGGTTAAAAAGTTATAGCAATTTTAAATAATTCAGTATTATTTAAAAATATGATATATTTTAGGGTGCAATTTTAAATAAAAAGTATTGTTTTAACTACCCAAATTATATATTTACTTTTTTTTTCTAAATATGTAATTTTAAGTTCTGGAAATCCTTAAAATATGGAATAAGTATTGTCTCTACAATTGGGGTAGACAAGTGCCCTAATGGACGTACACTTGCTATGTGTGAATGACTGCTCTCTAGCCTACCAACTCCCTGGGAAATAAAATAGCTTACCTGGGGAGGGGGGAATTTTTGTTAAATCTAAAAATTTATCTCCAATTATTTATCCGGGTACATTGAACTGGGAACTATTGTGTATTTATTAAAATCGCCACTTCATACATGATTGCAAAGTAATAAATGTTGTTTTAGATAATGAAAAAATTGAGTTTTAAGAGGATGTAATCCACAACATAAATATCTTAGTCAGTTGGATTGACAGAGATATGAAATACTGTATTGCATCCACTTAAATTTATATGGATTATATAATATTTATGATGATAAAACAAAAATAAAACCCAGTGATACTAGGAGTTGTGTCTGATTATTCATTGAAATTATCAAATATTATTTGGGACATTGGAAATAATTAAGAGTACCAAACATTTTTTTTTGACTTATATACTCTATTAAAATATGTCAGCAAAATAAAAAATTAAAAATGTTCATTCATAATTTATAAACATTTATACAAATGAATACCATTGTTTATTTATACTTTCAAAAACTCATAACTTTTGTTTAAATTAAGTTAGATTGGTGTAGTTTTTGTTATACATTAATTAATTTATTTATTATAAGCATGTGCATAGGAATCACAACCTTATGAGAATATAAAATTATAAAATTTATGATAATAAATACCAAATTTTTAAATTTTGAACCGTGATAACTTTTTGAACAATATAATAATAGAACAATTGTTTGAATAATCATTAAATATATATATATATATAATTTTATTTATATTTTAAAAAAAGTCATACTTTTTCATCATATGGTTGTTTATATTTTTTCAAATGATAGCTACAATTTCAACTTTTTTTGATAAGAATATATGTATCATTAATGTCTATAACAAAAAATATACTAACTCAATTTTAACTAAAGTTATGCATTTTTTTAAATTAATGAATAAATGGAAAATTTCATTTTTTTTTTTTTTTGTTTTAAGTTATTAGTTTGGTCTATGTCAAAAAAATAATATTGAATCTAATAACACTGTTTATTATATATGAAATAATCCTTAACTAAATTTACAAGGTTTTTTCATAGTATATTTATTATATAAAAAAATGTATACATCTTCAATATACATAATATTACATAATCTTATGTATTATTTAAGAAAAATATTAGTTTTAAAATTATTTTCTATTACATTATGGTTGTTAAACAAATCCAATTATACTTCTTAAATATGAATTATTAATTTAACATATTTTATTTAGGTATTCAAATAATTTTAATACTTGAAGATCTGTACAATTAAAAATCATGTCAACATTACAATTATTATTTTTTATATATTAAGGTACAAATGGATATATCATGTTGGTTTGTGCAAGATCAGCTTAAAGGTGATTTAGCCACTGAATTACGAATTAAATTTAACAAACGTCTTGAAGATGCTATACCCGCTGGAGAAGATTAACTATAACTCTAAATTATCTGTAAATTATAGAATATTTAAACAATTCAATATTATTACTATTTATAATGAATAAATTTGTTATTATCTAAAAATAAATAATATTTAAATAAAATGAATTACTTTCATTATTTGAAGTTGATGGCATTTCATCATCACTTTCACCACCACTTTTTGTCTTTACAGAATCACTATCAGATTCTTGAGTATCATTCTTTTCAGTGCTACCAGTGGCTATTAAATATGCTTCCCATTTCTTTAACCTTATTTCAGTTTCTTCTGGTGTTTCAACAACTCTAAATCATTTAAAAAATATATAAATTATAAATGAATAACAAATTATTTCTAATTATTTTTATTTATACAGACTTGTATTTAGTTTTTCCATCCCATATTTCAGCAGTAATTTTCCTTTGTCCAAACCACCGATTATTTAATAATTGTACACAAGCATCAGCTGCATCAGGTTCTTTAAAGTTAATCTGAGCAATACCATCTGGATGTCTCTAAAAAAAAAAAAAATCAATAATATATAGAAATTCTTTTTTTTTTTTTTAATATGGATTAAGAAAATTTTTATTCCTCTCAAAGAATAGGGAAATGTGTTTGAATCCATTATATAATTCAAAAATAATTAATTTAATTTAAACTATTAAGTGATTTCCTTTTGTCAAAATATTGTTAGTTGCAAAAAATATTCTATATACTAAAATTCTAACATTTCATTATTAATTATAATTAGGGCCCAAATGTTGATGACATAAAAAAACCTATAAAAATTCCCTAAAAGATGCTTTTATAAAAACACAAAAATACCTTTAATTGTTTAAATTACTTGTTTATTTTTAAATTAATAAATATACAACCTATGCTGTAAATTAAAAATAATTGTATTGAAGTTTGAATTAAAAAAAATTTTTAATTTAGAATTTGGAAAAATAAATAAATAACATTTGTAATTATTCTCTAGATTATTAAAAAAAATAGTTTAAAAAAATCTAAAATGTCGAAAAATACAAAACACAAATTAGTTATTTAGATTAAAAAAGGTCTAGGTTTTACCCTGACATAAATATACTGTAGTATACCAATTTAATATTGCATTATAACAATTAAACATCTACTCCTCTTCCCAATTTGTGTTAGTTTTTTTCTTCCTCTGGCAATTAATACTCTCAAAGAGTTTTTGCTGTCATTACGATCGCTCTCCATTTCTCTTGATCATGAACTAGTTCTCTTCATTCTTGAACTCCCATCCTGTTAAGGTCTTCTTCCATAATATCCCACCATCATTTCCTTTTTCAGTTAGCTTATATCTCCTCTCTTCTTTGCATCATGTGTCCCAACCACTGAAACCTTTGTCCTTATATGAAGCTGATAACTGATGGATTTCCATTTATTACTGTAGTTCTTTGTTAATTTTTTTTCTCTACATTTTTTTTTTTGTTATCATAAATTAATCTACATATTAACCTCTATATTTTATTTCCAAAGGGCCTTAGTCTTCTCTTAGTGATACTGGCGGTGGTCCATGCTTTACAGCCATAGGTAAGAGTAGATCTTATTACTGTCGTATATAACCTTGCTTTGTTTTTTTTGGAGAATAATTTAGACTTTAGGAACTTGCTCAAAGCAAATGATGCACTTTTAGCTTTTATTATTCTTAATCCTATCTTTCTCGACCAATCATTTTTAGTACTCAGTACCATTCCTAAGTACCAAAATTCATTAACTTTTTCAAAGGTTAGCCTTTATCCTACATATGGTGTTGTTTCCATTATTTTGTTTTTTTGGTGTTGATTTACAAACCTATTCTAATGGCTGCTTGCTCAATGACTTGGGCTGATCTCTATGTATCTTCTATGGAGATTCCTAGAATATTTAGACCATCTGCAAATCCAAAGTACTTGGATGATGTTGTCCAACTACCACTCTGGTTGTCTCCCTTTGCATTTCCCTAATAGCTTTTTTCAATGCTATATTGAATAAGACGGGATAGCGAATCTCCTTGCTTAATGTCTGTGTTTACATTGAACGTTTCAGAAATTATATGTTCGACCCTTATTTGATACTGTGTACCCTCCATGCACAATTATGTCAGCTTCACAAGTTTTTTTGAGATCCTAAAATCTTCCATAATATTATAGATACCAACCCTTGTTAAGTATCTTTGCTGGATTTCTTCATCTTTTAGCATCTAGGTTTATCATTGTATTTTTTTCTTTTATATGTTTATGATTCTGTAATTTTAGTTTAAACTTTGCTATTACTAGAAAGTGATCTGTCACAGTCAGCTCCTCTAGAACTTTGTATGTCTTTTAGGCATGAATGGAATCTCTTTTGAATAAGCACATGATCTATGTGATTTACTGTTAACCTATCTGGTGATTTCCAAGTGATTTTATGTATGTTTTTATGTGGAAAGGTTGTACTATTTATTATCATATCATTTGCAGTTGCTAGTGATATAAGTCTAAGTCTGTTTCCGTTGCTTGTTTCATGAATGCTTCCACTTGTGTTTACACTGTGTTTCTCTTCCTATCTTGGCATTTAGATCACCCAGTACTAATTTGATCATGTTCCCTGGTAGTTTTATTATAAGATTGTGTCAGGTCCTCGTAGAATGTATCTTTGATGTTCTTATCTCCTGTTTCAGTTGATACATGTGTGTATACTAAAGCCATGTTTAAAGACTGTGTCAAATAGTAATGTTGCTATCCTTTGTGATACAGGATTGAACTCTTTTATGTATTGTTCTAAGGTATCATGCACAGCAAATCTACATCCAAAATGATGGCCTTCCATTTCAGAAAAATAAATTATATACTACCCCCTTTTAGTTGTCCTAATTTGTGTTAGTATTTTTATTTTTTTTTTTATACATTTATTGGGAGTTAGATACAGTGTTTTTAAATTTTTTAACTTTTAAATTTCAATTTTTTAAATCAGTGATTTTTTTTTATTTAGTGTTACTTTAGTGAAATCTTCATTTGATTTAAATAATAATAATAAAATTAATGTGTACAAAATATGGAAGTTGTTATTTATTTAATTTTCTAAATAATCTATTTATACACAAATATGACCACTTGAAAACTTAGTGAAAAATGCACTAAATTAAAATATTAAGTATAAAATATATTAAATTGCATAATGATTAATGTGTTAAAAATCTAAATGATATATAACAATTACAATAAAGAACACTTACATCATAAACTGTTACTTTTTTCACAACACCACATTTTGAACATTCTTCTCTAAGGTCCCTTTGGTATTCTAAAAGTAACGATACATCATTGTCAAATGTTTCCTTTTCAAACAGATTTTTGACGATAACAACATTTTCATGTTTTCCTCGTTCACCTCTCATTTTATCAGGTCTCCAATCAAATAATCTTAAAATATTTATTAAGTTACATAACAAAGTGTAATCAATATTATAGGTATGCAATTCAAAAAATTACTTTTCTTGAATCTTTTTTATCTTTTCTTTATCTTTTCGTTTTTTCTTCTTTGGTTTCAATGACGGGTCATATTTTTCTCCCCGCATTGTAAATTTTGCTTTTTCAACTCGAATTTCTTTTTCACGAAATTTATAACCATCCAATAATTTTAATGCTAGATCCACAGATTCTACCTAAAAATAAATAATAAAATTATATTTTAATAAAAATCATTGATTTAATTTTGTTATCAATGTTAAAAACAGCATTTATTTATTAAGTATTTGAAAAATATGTGTACCTACAATTTATTACCAATATCTATAATTATGACATTGAAGATTGAAAGTATATTCCTATATGAAATATAAGGTCAACATAATGAATTTGTCATAGTTTGTATTCTGTCAATTGTAAATGTTTATGATGTCATTACATGCACATGCTCATGATTATACCATTAAAACATGTCTTTTAAATTAATCACAACCAAATAAAATATAGAAATATAATTATTTACTGGTGGATAAATTCAAGGATGGAGCTAGGCAGGGTAATTGTTGTAGTAGACAGTCATCATTATTATACATTTAGTTGTTTTACTAACATTTTTCATATTATTGTTTATAATAATGTTTGTAACATATGTATTTACCTATATATTTTCGTACAAGGTTTTAATACCTCTTAGGTCCAAAGTACATTTTGTTTTATAAAAAATGATATTAAAAAAAAAAAACTGTTACTCAAACCCTTAACTAAAGAAAAAAATATATAAGAACACCTAAACTAAATAAACTAAATGGAATATAAGAATACATTTTATCAATCTCATATTCTATAGATATAAACATGGAACTAGTCCTATAATATTTCACAACAAATAAATAATAATTAAGGTAAATATTATAAGATACCTACCTATTTCTACATCATTTGGATAAAGTCCCCTCATATGAATTAATTTCAGGTTTGTCAAAATAGAATAGAATATAATAGTAGATAGGATATAATTCCACTGATAAAAGTAAAAAAGTAAAAGTAACTTATACATACAAAGATACACCTATTATACATTTTTAATATACGAGGATACCTTTTTTTAATCCCTGGTAAATTGGGTTTAGTTCTATATAAAAAAAATTACATATAATCATTGATTATATTATTTTATTATAAATATATAATAATATATAAACCTACTATACGGTATACAATGTAATACTGTGTGTACAGTATACTACGAATATTCATTGGTGTTTATTAGTTTATTGTTAAAGTTATTTTGAAAAAGTAAATAAGTTACATTATTAATTATAAAATAAAAAAGTAACTGAATAACATTACGTACATTTTTGAACTCAAAAGTAACTAGTTGTAATATTACTTTCAACATTTTTATATATGTAAAAATGAAAATAATAATACAAATTATCAAAAATTTCTTTATTTATTTTTTATAAATGTGCCATCAGTCTTGGACAAATTTATTATAATTAATTTTTTTTTATTTATAAAAATTTAACGGGTTATGATACAAAATTGTTTAAAAATAATTTATATAGCTACTCTGACATTACTGCAAAAATTAAATAATTAAGTTATCATAACATTACTTAAAAAATTAATTATTTTACAATAACGAGTAACATCCGTTCGTAACTATCTGACATTATATATGCATATTAGGTATAAATATAACCAATGATATAACTATTATTACTTATATAGTTGGGTGCAATACATAATAAGAGCACCACAATAGTAATATAACATGGTATATATAATTAATAATAATGTTCATAGTTACAAGAAATATACAGTAATAAAATTTCAATGCTGGTTTAGAATAAAGCGTAAACGAAGAAGCGTGCAATTGGATAATACTAATTTATATTTACAAAAATTGGCTACAATAAAAGTATTTTAATTGATATATATTAATATTAATAATATTAAGAGCACGTTTTTTTTTTATTTTATTTATTTTTTTAATGAATAATAAAGAGTGACGTTCAACCAAAGTTCTATTGTATTTGTACAGAATTTCTATTGAAATTCTATTATCTGAGTATAAATCGAAAATATTTTGCTCTTTACATAGTATATCAAAACTAAGTAATATTTCAAATATAATTTTTCTATTGCCAGATAAACAACAAATGTTAACATATTGGTTAAATATTAATATGTATTTTGTATATAATAGTATAGTATTAGCCTTAACTTTGTTGAATACCTACAGATGGATTTTATAAAATAATGTAATATTAAAATTCCTGATATGAAAGGAGTTTACTTTAAAATCTCTTTCTTCTGTTTAATGTTGATATATTATTATAGTCTATATTCAAAATTGGTAACTAAACTGAATGCCATTTCTATTTATTTCGCTTTTTGATATATTTGTTATAGAAAAATTTATGAAAATTGTACTTGTTGAATTACAGGTTTCTACTATACACGATGAAAGGAAATATTATATAAATCGATAAAATAATTATGAATTATATTATATTATGGGATAACAATTGATTGTAAAGTCAATGGTAATTATAGAAACCTAAAATTAATTTTTTTTTATCTAGCTTGTAATCACTTAAGAGAGCTAAGCTAAGAAAACACACACAAAAAAAAAAAAACACCTAGTTTATCTATCCTGGTATTATTCAAATTGTATATAAGTGTATTATTAATTAACTATTTTATTAGTTGTACAAGGAAATGTATTTAAAATATTTTGCCGTTATTAAAATTATAAGTCTATTTTCATCTATGAATATAAATTGTATACCTACCTATCATAAACATAACTATAATATATTGTCTATAAAAAAAATAACAATGAACATAAAATTAAATTACATGCTAGAAAATTAAGGTGTGGTAAATTGAGTTAGTTAATGCAATTACAATATATAGTAATAATTATTTCAGGAAGGGCGCAACATGCAAAATTATATTGTTGATTTTGAGGAGTGTCTTCAGGAAAAGTCTTATAAAAATCTGTACCTATACATAAAACTGGTAAATATTAATACCTTTACAAAATACAACATTTTATATTAACTATGTATATAAATCAAATGATTTTAAAACTAAAACTAAAATAATTACCTATTTCAAATTTATAAAATAAAAACAAGAATGTAAATAATAATTGTTTAATAAATCTTACTAGAAAAAATGAAAATAATGTAACCATGATCAATAACTGTTATTTTACAAAAAGTAATAATAGATTCAACAATCGGTTTAATTAAAATTTCAATAATATTGAAAATATTGTTGAAAAAAAATATATTAATATTTACCTTAAAATATAACAACTATTTCCAAAATCATTTAAATTTGTATTACATATTTTAATACCTATACAGAGTATCAGGATTATTTATCAAACAAATGCAATAACTTAAATTTATACTATATAATATATTAAAGCTTTATTTGTTTTAATAATTCCTACACTCTTGAGCTATAATTAAAACTTTTTAAATTTAATCAACAAGTAAATTATTTTAGAAAACAACTTAAAATAAAAAATTTTTAAATAGTTAATTTGTTTTTTTTACTTAGATTCAGTTGTTTATTTATTTATAATTTTTAAAATTTGTAAAAATATGAATATTTTTTTACTTATTCAATATCTAAAGAATATTAAATTGTATGTTATGTGGTTTTAATTTTAAAAATAATACTTAGTATCATTAATTATCTCACAGGCAAAATAAATTTATATAATTAGGTAACTAATATTGACAGGTAAGAAAAATATTTAAAAATCTTAAAAATAAATTACTGAACATTGATAAAAATTTTTAAACCCAAGATTTTTCTTCATCAGATTTACAAAATGTCTATTTTGAGTTTTTATTTTTAATTGTTTTCTAAAATTATTAATATAATTAAAAATATCGAATAGAAAGAAAGTTATTACCTATAATATACAAATTGAGTATGTTTATTGTACTTATTTAAATTGTTGGCCATTATTTTTATATTAATATATTTAACATTTACATTTTTGGATAATATATAAAAGTAATAATAAACAGTTGTATAAAAGATTAAATTTATATGGTATATTATTATTAGAAACCCTATAAAAAAAATCATACACACTACACTATATTTATATTAAATATTTAAAAAATTAGACAATTAACATATTCATTCATAATTTTGTCATCATGTTTTCAAAGAAAAAATGAAAATTTCAGTACATCAATCCTTTTGAAAAAATTTATTTAAATTCATTGTGCATACAAGACCGTAGTAGTATCCCAAATTATAACATAAACATAATAATTATAAGCTCCAGTAAACTAACTAGTTTATTTGTGTAAATATGCATATTTTTTCAGATCTTTTTCTAAAAAATATTATAGCATTCTACTTAACTCGATCACACACATCCTTTTCACTAACACCTACCCATCGAATACCTCTCTCTATTACATTCCCCCACCTCCTTTTCAGTTTTCTTCTTACCATCTTTTCTTCAATGTTCATTAAGTCATCTCAATATAATATTCTCTCATTTTGTCTACTATTGAAGCCACTCCTATATATATAAATATCAATAGTTAGGAATTCATTGTGATGCTTTATGATTGATTGGATAAACAAAACTCACCCGAAGGTTGAATAATGAATAGAAAACAATAATACTGAGAAGTCAACAGTCACATTTTAGTATTAAAGTGTAACTGATCTAGTACAAATCAAAGTTATTTAAACATTAATATTTTTCTAATTAATAATGTATTATAAAATATTGGTTGAATCAATTTTGTTTTATTTTTATTTGATTTTAAATGGTATGTATAAAAAGAAAAAAATCTATTAACATAATGGATACATTTGTATTTTACTGTACAGTTTCATTTCATATAAGCGAATCAAAATTGATATACAACTGTCAAAATGGATTTTCAAAATTTGGAAATAATTGCTACTATCTAAGTACAAAATCAGCAACATGGCAAGAAGCTTATTTCGAGTGCAAATACTTGGCAAAAGGAAGTAAACTTGTTGCACTTACCAAAGAATCGGATGATCACAATATTAGAAAATTTTTAAAATACAAAAAAAATGGTAAATTTATTTTACACTATTAGTACTAGGAAAAATTATGTAAATATATTTAACATTCTAACAACAACATTTAAATAATTTAAAATATTTAAAGCAAAAGGTGACATATAACTTTTGGACATTTTGGTCCACCTTAAAAAAATCTATTTAGTTTTGTTTCTGTAAAACTTTGGATAATATCTAACATCTGTTTAAAAGTTATTGGTTTTACATATTTATCAATTACTATTTTGATTTTAATTTTATTATTATTTATTATTAATCCTAAATGATATTTTTAAAAGATTTATTTTGCATATTTTTGTTTTGTACATTACATTTTAATGTTTTCTTTATATTTTACATTAAGAATATTTTTTTTTTTTTTTTTTTAAATCTGGTCTTTAAGAAGTGGAAGCACTTTGTTCATATAGTAGGACACTGGTGAGTGGTATATTTAATTAAAAAAAATAATAAAGAATTTATTTCGATAAAATAATTCTGAGCTTGTTGTAAATACATAACTATTATTTATCAAAAGAATTGGATTTTAATTTTTTTTAAATCTATAAAAAATATAATAGTAAAATACATACTCTGTACATTTTTTTAATTTTTAGACCATATTTATTTTGTTGGAATTACGAGGAAGTAAGCTGTTCTTTTTTGTAGTTTTTCATTACACATTTATTGAAAAACCAAAAATGACCTCCCTTGTTGATAACGTTTATAACTCAAAAATTAGATCAAGTCTTCTAGTCAAAAAGTTATTCACAGAAAAACACATGTTATTCATAATTATAAATGTTAGGTACTTGGTTAAAACTTTGATTACGGAGGAAAAATATATACACTAAAAACATTTTTTTACAGAATTATAGTTTATTGTTTAAAACATGTTTAGAAGTTGGGAATTTAGAACGTTTTCCGAGTGAACTTTCTGAACTTTTTATTCATTAGAATCATTGTAATGTAATTATTATAATTAGACGCAAGCCCGTTTTATGTTTTTACACGATAAGTTTAGAAATCTTATATTCCCATTGTGTCCATTTGTTTGTTTATCCATAGTTACTAGTAATCATAGTTAAGAGGATGCCACATACCCAGTTTTTAAGGGGTTTTGTATAGGTAATTTTTATTAAATTTAAAAAAAAATCAAAACCAAACTTATTAAAAATATTTAATTAAGTAAATAAAGTATTTAAAAAATAGATCTATTTCAGTACTATTTTGACTGTCGTATAATCACGGTATTAAAAAAAAAAACAGGTTTACACATTTTTCTTTTTTAGCAACTTGAGAATATGGTAGAAAGATGAAATAAAAAAAAAATGATAAAGAACAAAATCATCTAATGACCGATAGAGCCAACTTTTGGTATATGCATTTTTATATGTTTTAGCTGTTAATTTTTTTTTAAAAACCGATATATTGACAGTTTATAAAAATGCATATCTCAAAAATTGCTAAAAATTTGTTTTATATTAGACATATATTATAATTATATCTGACTTTCTTAATGTTTACCAATATCAATATCTTATAATTTAGTTTTGTTAGTTTTAGGTATCTATACATAAGCATAGTGGTTAAAAAACAAATTGTTATATTATTGTTTATGGAATTATAGTTTATTGTTCAAAATATGTTTAGGAATTGGGAATTCAGCATGTTCATAGAGTAGGCTTTCCAAACTTATTTAATTAAATAAATAAATAATAAATTTAATATTAAATATATACCTAGTATTTGTTGTTCATATTAGATGTCTTGTTATTGCATTATATAATTGATAAAAAGTTACAAATAAAAATAATTATTTATAAAAACAAATTGTTTTTCAATTTGTGTTTTGTTATTTAGAAACCAAAGAAAGATGGATAGGAGGCATTTATGATTGGAGCCAAGATCAATGGAAGTGGGCTTCATCAGGACGTAAAGTTCGATACAACAAATTTAAAATAAAACCAAATTTTGATAATGAACAAAATGATCATTGGCATTGCATAGCACTTGATCCATACATTAATTACAAATGGACTGCACACAGTTGTTTACAAGACAAATACTATATATGTGAAATAAAACCTTATCCAGAATGTTTAAATGTTTAAAAATACTATTTTGTGATACTACAAATGTAAAAAAAATCAAATTCATGTCAGTCAGTCAATTATCCCTATAAGGAATAAGATTTTAGTAATTTTCCAATTATCTAAACCAAATGTTTAATATTAAAGCTAAACATGCCATTGTGAAACCATTAAATTCTGTAGGCCACACATATCGATTAGATAAATGATTCCACTAAATTATTGTGAACTATATAGAGTATGAAAACAGCTTGTCTATTCAGCATTTATTATTGGTTAATTTTACAATAATAAACATAATAATTTGTAGTAATATTTATCGTAATATCAATAACTGGTCTATGATAATGAGCCAGATCATTTCTGGAAAATGACTTTGTCAGTTTGAGTTATTTTTATTTTCGTGTATCGTAAGGAGAGTATTCGAAAAATTTAAATGGAAATTATTTGATAAAAATTTATAAAAATTCCAAACCTTTTAATAATTAAAATATTTGAAAACTGAAAATTGAGTTAAAATCATAACCATTTTCTCCAAGGCACCTCTAAGAGATTTTTCATTATTTTTAAATAATTGTAAAAATAGTATGTATACATATTAAAATTTCTCCCCCAAAAATATGTCAACTATTTAACTTATAGTTCTGTTAAAATAAGCTAATTAAAAAAAATACTCTTAGATAAGCCCTTCTAAACGACACAGAATCTTTATAAATAGTTTAATTAAAAATTATCACCTCTGGGTTTAATATGCACCAAATAATCACTATTCAATTGTAATTTTCACCCCTTAAAATATAAAATTTTGAAAAATATTTTTTACATAATTTTTATGTAAAGTGTTAATCTACATTTTTTTTTTTAAATGATACTATTTTGATATCATTTTTAAAGTGGCGTGTTCAGCTTTAAATAATTATAATAAAAAGACAAACATATTAAAACTTTGCAACTTTGGCAAGGAACTATAGAATTTAGTAATGTAATAATTATATAAATATTAAAAAATATTTCTCTGTGAATATTCATTAAAAAAAATGATATACATTTGAGGTAGCTTATAATGTCACATTTTTATAAAAAGTTAGAATTGCCAACTATTTTTATCCTTATTATCTTTAAGGTTTTATACTTTTCTTAAATAGCAATATTTATTTTTTGACTTAATACTGTATATTTTTCTTCAAATTTTTTTTTGGAGTAATAATATTGAATATTTAACCAACAGTTAATTATTTCTAAATATTTAAAGTTTAAATAAGATACAGATATGTGGAGAGATGGTAAATAATCTTTTTAGTACTCAGTACTATACCATTTCTAAATTTTATTAAATGCTAATAAATAATTATATGTTGGTTTAATATTAAATATTGGCATTTGATTAATTTATCAAAATTATCAAAAGTATCAGTATCAGAATATCAAGTTAAAAATACCAACCATGTTGCATTTAAGAAAAGTATTAAACCTAAAAATTAACAAGAATAAAAATGATTAAAAAAAAAAAAAAGTAAGCACTAAGTACTTTAAGTATTATATTAAATACAAATTATTTTAATATTGTTTGTAGTAGATTTACAATACTACAGCCAAGTTAAATTATTTTATTCATCGCATAATGTATGTTATAATTTCAAGATAGAATGATTATTTTTTGCAAAACATATATATGAATTTTGCAGCAAAATTTCTACTTTTGTGCACTACCTGACTGCACTTTAAACTTTTTTTTATCTACATATTTTTATTTATATACTATATTATGATAAGAAATATTGATAAACATATTAAATAAAAAGTTCATCAATTTTTGATAAAAAAATATTTGTTATAGGTGAAGTGTGTATTCGATAAATGGAAACATTTAAATGCTTTGAGCAGATTTGTTAAATTCCAATTTAGTTTATACTTTATTTTATTACAATTATATTTTTATATTATTATTTATATGCTTGTTCCGTTGTTTGGACGAATGTTTCAATTGTATTAAATTAACATAACACACTCTATGAAAATTTTAAATATTTAAATCAATTGTATTTGTTATTAATCAATGAAAATACTAAATTACATATTTTGTACATTTCATTATCATTTTTCAATAGTTTTTCCTAACATGTTTATTGAAAATGTGAAAAATTAACCTCTTCCAAGTATCATCTTAATCAAATTTACAATTAGAAAATAAGTAAACGTGTAACAATTAAATCAGTTCTTCTGGCCAATGAGTTATTTACAGGAAAAAAATATAGGTATATTATTTTAAAACCAATAGCAAGTATTTTATTTTGAATAGGCATTGAAATAAATGGCATTATGTTGAATCCGCATTGTAAATAAAAAATGCATGCTTTAATTACATTATAGCTATATATATAGAAACACATGACTATTAACATTTCAAGAATATAAAATAATTGAAATGATTGAAATTTAAACAAAAAGTTAAACTTGACCATACAATTCAATACATATTTATAGATAGTATAGATAAACAGTAATATAAACTGATTATTCAAACATTTGAAGTTTCTGTAAAAAGTTGAATCAAAAATGAAGTATCAGGTGAAAAAAGATTCAAACTTATACATTAAAAAAGTTTACATTTTCAAAAATAATAAATTCTAGTTATTGATTATTCAAACTATTGACTGTTAAAAATATATAGTTCAATACTTTAAAAATTGAACAACATTTTTTTTTTACCATGTAGTGTCAAATCAAATAATATCTTATATCAAATAGCGTCAAATTAAGCTTCAATTGAATGCATTTAAAAAATTATATTCATCAAGTAAAATATTTTGTTTTTTGTTTATTGATTAATGAGATATAAATAAATATAACTGCAGAAATTCTATTATTTTTTAACTTAGAAAGAATTAAAATTAATCTTAGTAAATAAAATTGCATAATACATATATGAAACTAATTAATATGTGTATTACAATAAATTATGTAAGAAAAGAAAAACTGAATTAAATTTAATCTATCAGATATGAATCTGCACTTTAATATATATACTCAAGAGTACGTTTAGAATGTACCCCATTTTTGGAAAAAAACTCGTCTGCCACACGCATGTGAGTATTATACAACGTATAATTATACACGCAATGTTAGCCTATAGTGAGTTTGCAGAATGGAAACTGGTCACCACCTGCGCGATTCACTCTAAACGTGTTTCGAGTATACTATAGAATAGATAATAAAATTTAAATAAAAACCAGTTGTTAAAAAAAAATAAAATCTAATAAAATTATAAAATGTTAATTACAGTATTAATAAAGAAGTAATACCTTGATATAAGTGCATAGAGCATCTCCTTTAAGAATATCTGTGCCTCTTACTGTATAAAGTTTAATTTTCATTCGACCACTATCAATATCTTTCATAATTAGTCCACATTTTTGCATTAAGTCAATAAATTCTTGTTCAGTTATATCAAGTGGTAAATTTGAGACATAAACTTTTGTGTTATGTTCTTCGTCAATTTCAAACCAATCTATTTAAAAATTAAGAAGTTATGCAATCTGCTTTTTTTCATTAATCACAAAAGAAAATAAGCAAGTATATTATTATTACTTGGTTCAGAAGGTTGTGACAATTTTCTTTTTTCTGCTTCAGTTTTTTCACTAAAATCATTTTTTAATTCATTGCCAGATTCAAGTTGATTTTTTATATTTTTAATTTCAATAATCTTTGAATTTGACGAATCTGTACTTGTGTTATTTACACTTACAGTGGAATTATCAATAGAATTAAATCCATAGCTAAGTTGGTAATGTGCCAAAAAATCATCATCAATCTAAAAAATATATAAAATAAAATATATTATATATATTCACTGTTACCACTAACATATTATTATTATCTATCTATAAATATTATAATACAAATTGATCATGGCTTTAATGTATTATACAGTGATCAGAATTTAAACTATTAACTTAAGTCAAGTACTTTATTCTAAAGCCATATGCATTTTAAGCACTCCTTTTAATTAACGGGAAATAAGATTAGAGGTATATCCATTTTAATGACAATATGATTCAATATTCATTCATTCACATAAATTGTTTGCTGTCAAAATTTATAAAAAAAATATGAAACATGAGAATATTTACTGTGCTTGAGAGTGGTTTTTTTCAATATGTTTATTTGAAACCCTAAAATCAGTAACTAAAAATCATAAAATTAAAACATAAAAAAATTTTTTAACTGAAAAATCTCCACACTATGACATAATAAATATTTGCATCATTTATATTTTGTATAAATGTTGACTCTGTGATTACTAAGAGAAAAGTTGTAATTATAGAACTTGAATGTATTTTAATACAACTAAAATGGACATGTAGCATACATAGTTAGGCATAGACAATTTTTAAAATTTGATTTTAAATTGTTGTAGTGTGATAAGTAGAACTCAGAGCTTTTAAAAATGTCAAAATATGCAATTATATAACTTAAAACCTATTAAATATGGTTATTTTTTCAACAAATATACGCAAAAAGGTAAATATTATATTATACTTTTAAATTATTTTATTAAAAAATACACATGGATATAAAATGTACAAAATAAGCTGTACAGATAAAGATGTTGGAAGTTTGTCCATTTCCATTGGTTTTCGGATAGAATAATCTATTATCATTATTTTAGATTTAAAAGCAAGAATGAATTATTGAATTCAAAAAGCAGTTTAATATTACTTTCCAATTTATTACAATTTTCTATTATTTTTGATAGCTTTTTTTACCGCTTAAGAAAACTATTTGGAAAATCAAAAAATGACCTCTTTAAAATACAAACTATAATACATTTTAAGTCTAAAATCTCTTTAACTAAAAATTCCTACTTAACTTCTTCTAACCGAAAAAAAGTGTACATATGCAAAAAATAAAATAAATCACTGTAAAACCAACACCTACATTTTATCTTCAATTTTATGAATGTAGCGTCTACACCGACTGCTACAAACAAATATAGTTAATGTCCAAAGAATATCAATATAATGAAACGCATCATACAGTTGCCGCCAGATAACAGTGATGAAGTTTGAGATATAATTAAGGATTAATTCCGGTTTTGCGTTGCCACCGTGTCCAGTTATCTGACTACCGTAACTTACTATATACTCTTATGAATGCTTAGAATAAGTTTGCAGATTTGAAATTTTGACTTCATGATTAAATTTATAAAATTATTATTAATACCTTCCTACATACAGTTTATAATAAATAAATAATATTAATATTTAATTCTACAAAGTTGCTCTAAATCATTATTTATTTACGAAATTGACAATTTTATTAGATGGTTTAAATTCAAATTGTACGTTCTTAAATCCGAGATACATAAAGTATATAAATGAATCGAAACCTAAAGTTTAAAAACTAGTTTTAGTATTGATAATTATATTTATACCTTTGGAAACCATGCATTTTTTTCTCTATCCCAAATATAAACTGTACCATCAGCTGAATCAGTATATGTTTGAGTTGTGCCATCATGCCCATACTTCCCTTTACTCATATCTTGCCGTTTAACTATACGTTGAATTCTCCCTTTTTCATCATCATCATCAAATTCTTCGCCATCAAAATTATCATCTAGAGTTTTGTCATCTATTAAACTTATTGTTTCCTTATTTTCAATTTCCCATTTATTAGATTTTTGATTCCACAAGTATAAAATATCTAAAATAACAATAATAATAATATTTTATAAAGAAAAGAAAGTTAATTGGTATAATCATTAAATACATTCATGAGAGTTTACTAGACATTATTTATTTATGTAATCAATATACCTACGACTATTGATATATAATAGGTACCTATACTTTACTAATCTTTGGTAATCACTAGGGCTCGGAACTTGCTTATTTGTTATAAATTGTTTTATATGAATTTGAGTGAGCTAAAAATTTGTTTTAGGATTTAGTAAAGCTACGTGCAAAATTTAATTGTATATATTTTTGCGTATTTCAAACATTTTTATTGAATAATGCATATTTAGTTATTTATTACATTTTTAAAAATAAAACTTAATTGACATTATTTTACAGTAATTATATTTAAATAACGGGATAAGCCCAAATATACATATGAAGACGGAGAAAAAAATAATAAATTATTAAATATTAACACAATGTAAAAATGCATAAAAAACATTTTAATATTACGAACTACTAACTTGTTTGTTCTCTATAAATAAGTTATGGGTAATGGTATATAGTTATAAGTTATATCTACCTATAATCACCTATAATCATTAAATATAAAAATTAATATTATAATTATGATCACACGACCAGTTAATATCCAATGTACTTTAGTTGTCAAAAATATACGTGTTACGTTATTTTATTGCTCCGTAGTTCATACTCGTATAGTGACAATTTTTATTTGTGATTCCATCAAATAAAATAATCAAAACACAATATTTAAAGATAATCCCGAAGATAATACGCCTAAAAGAATTTGTTTAAAAAAATATATTATGGAATTATAGATAGCTATATTTTATTTTGTAATTCATGCAAAGTAAAGGTAGGAATTGAAAAGAGATTTATTGTAATCAGTACATAAAAACTGGGAAATATACTTTGGCATTGCGTTTAGAAAAATAAAAACTGATTAAATCTCAACAATTAGTAACAGCAAGTGCCAAAAAATCGATATTTCATCAAGAACTTTGTGAAGTAATATTGTTAGCAAATATTCCATTAAAAAGTTTTCCAATAAATAGTTCAAAAACATTTCAACCATACTAGCTAAGAAATGTTAGTTAAATCCATACTGATAAAATGTTATGTAGATTATGTTTGCATGATAACTTTAAACAAAATACATATTTTATATATTTTTAATATACATATTAAAAAATATTCTTGTTGAACAGAAGAATTGGAAATAACCAACTTCTATTTGTAGATTATTTGACAAGTCAAATGAAATGTGAAAAGTGAAATATCAATTCTTTGACCAAATAGAAGTATAATGATGTTTTTCTTTTTCTTAGTAACACTATTTCATAAATAGTGAAAGCCGGACATCCAATTTAATTTTATTAAAAAATTATCTATATTATATCATTGATTATATATTACTTTATTATATTATTAGTAATATATAACCAATGATTTTATGTTTGGCACATATTTTGCATAGGATTGCTGAAACAGTACGTACTGAATTTTTCAAAGTAGAAAAAAATTTAAATAATATTTCGAAAAGCTTCATCTACGATATAAATATTAAAAAATAAAACTCCTACCTTGGCTCTGCCCCCAAAACTTATACTGTCAAGGTGGGAAACTTGGATTAAAGTGTATATTAATTATTGAGAACATTTTGAAGCTATACAAACAATCGTTAAATCTTTGGATAAAAATTAAGCTGTGAGTATTAAAGTTCCTAAATATTTTTTTAAATGAACTAATTTATACCACAACACATCCAAAGTTCTGATGATCTTGAAACATTAAGATTGAAATATTAAGTAATCTATTAATCTAATAACTTTTTGTTAAAAAAAAATCTAGTGTATAAAATTGTTGCCAACAGTTTAATAGTGGTAATTTATAAAAATAACAAAAAATATGTTTTGTTCTATGTATTTTGATAAATGTTAAATATTACAATCACATATTTACTTCATTGTTTCTCTAAGGATGATTTTACATTAGATAGGTACCTATAACCTTAGTCTAAGATTTTTGAAAAAGTTAATTTATACTTACTGATTTAGTTGTATTATTTTGATTTAAAATGTTTATTTTAGTGAACAGTATTAATAGTAGGTACCTATTGAAGTTTTAAAGTAACATGCAAGCTATTTCATAATAAAAATTTATACATATGCCAATTTAAAATTGTTACATTGAAAACAATAAATTGTATACAATTATGTATTAGAACTTAATCTGCATCGAAACTAAATACAATAAATACCTAGTGTCTAGTAAACTTTTCTAAGGCGTGTAGGTTTATAAATACTTGTTTGTTTATCAATATATTTGTATGTTTTTTGATTTTCATCATATTCATAGTTTTCAATGCCTTTTTCAATCCACATATTTTTCTCTTTATTCCAAATATATTCTTTTTGGGTATTTGGATCTGTGTAAATGCATACATCATCAATATACTTATAATTACTGTCATTTGAATTTGAAACATCTGATGTAACTGAAGATGAAATAGAGTCCATGTTTGATTAATAAAGAATTATCTGAAAGATAAAATATTTGAAATGTACGTATAGGTAGTTAAGTTATTGTTTAAAAAGCAAAATGAAAAAAAAAATATTTACATAATTTTTAATAATAAATATACATATATATATATATAATATATATATAAATACAATTATTAATTAGGTAATAACTACATTATCATGTAATTAAAATTTACATTTTTACTTTAATAGAATTAATAAAATAATTGAAAAAGAACATGTTTTTATGATGTCTTGTTTAAATTTCCTTTATCAATATTTACAGTTCTACACACGATATGTAACCACATAATATTATACCATGATTTATTACCCTGGTTAAAATTCTGATAGTATAATAATTGATAAACGCCATGTGCAAATTTCACGAACTAGATAGTATCTTAGTTCGTGTTCATATTCTTCTTATTTAAATGTGTAATAAAAACAAACATAAATAATAAATTGCTGATGATCGTTGTGGTTTAGAAATTTAAACTTGTATTATCATAACTCACTATATAAATTTGTATTTAAAAATGAATTCAACTCGTGAAATTATAACATTACAGTTTGGTCATTATTCTAATTTTATAGGCACACACTTCTGGAATTTACAGGTATTTTCTTAATAATTCTCATTCCTAATTCAAACCATTATCCTACAAGTATAGGTATGTAGGTAGTTTAATATAATTTTTTACAAAATTTTCTACTTAATAGGAAGCAAGTTTCAGTTATAATGAAAACAATTCAAAGCTGGAAATATGTCATGATGTTTTATACAGAGAAGGTGTTAATTTAAAGGTAAATAAAAGATATCATTAATTCATTTTTCCATTTATACAATTAAGTAATTTTAAAAATATTTCATTTTAAATATTTTTAACAAATAAACATTAATTAGTTGTTTCTCATGCACATCCTATGAAATAGGAAAATTTGATTTTGTACCTACTTGAAAATTAAGAAGTCAATGATTGTTTGTTGGATATACCTAATGGTCTGTTAGTAATTAGGTAATGAACATAATATACTTAGGTAATAATTCTTCAATAAATTTAATGTTAAAATATTTAAAACTCAATTATTTTGTTATTTATATTGAATAAATAAATAATTACAAAGCACATTTTAATACGACAAATATAGGCAGGGGCGGATTGGCTAAAAAAGCTACCAAGAAAATTTCGGTGGGCTGTGCGATATTTGGACCGATTAAGTTAGGTATGTGTTGTCAAATATAAGAGCCTAAAGTGAAATTAGTAAGGTTCTTAATAGTCGGTATACTACAGTTCATTAATTCTTAAAATATTTTTTTAAAATGGTCAAAAGCACTTTTTGGGCTGGTAGAAATCCTAAAACTCGGTGTGCTGGTAACTTCCCTATCTAGCACTGAATATAGGTACCTATTGAATGATATTTAATTAATAATAAAACTAAAAATAAATACAATAACATAATAAATAGATTACCTTATAATATACATTTTAATATATAAGATAAGAAGTTTGCAGTACTGATATATTAGATAATTTATATATTTATAAAATCTTAAAAATTTAATTTATCGAACTAATATTAATAGTTTAAACAAAAATATGTTATGTTATCCTTGTCAATTTTTAAAACATTGAAAATATAAAACCTAACCTGATTTTCCTATATTATTATACATGCAATTTTATTATATTATATTATGTTAATGTTATTAATGAATAAATCAGGTACCTATTTATATTTGAAATCCTTTTGAAATGGTTAAATTAGGATGTCTATTTAATAGTACCTATATACTACCTATATTATGTACTATAATTTAAATAAACGTTTTTAATAATTAGGTAGGTATCTTTAAAAATAGTACCTAACAATGTATAATATGTACATTTTTCATTGATTTATTAAAATGATAAAAAATGATATAGATATCTTCTTTACTCATATTATTCATGCCAGTGGTATATTGGTAAAAAAATTTGTGGGTATACGCCATTCTAAAAAAATATAGGTAAAATTTTTTCTCTTTTCGCTCGAAAATCATTCAGTCTGTGTCTTTCAAACTTTTTTACTACATGTTTATATTCTAAGCGTGATGAAGCAGTTATTCACTTTAAAATTGTGTTATTTTTCTTTGAGCATTTATTGAATAAAAGAAATCGAGTAAGCGTTTTGGGGTAAAGAGGTTATTTGATGGAATTTTTATTCTATTATAGTTCGTAATTTAAATCGGGAAGTCAAAACAAGTTAAATGTTTTCCGGGTTACGGATTTCAGATTTTAAATGAGTTAAATTTAAGAGTTTCAGGGCTTAAAAATGATTTCAATTTGTGGAGTTCATTTTAGATTCTGAGCGTAGCGAGGGAACTAGTGGTTTTACAATGATGTTTATTTTTATTTATTTTTTCTCTGTTAACCAATTTACTACCAGAAGGATTCAAGGAGAATGTTTGGCGATGTATATTATTGATATGAAATCAACTGTAGGTATGGTACCCTACACATAGCATTTTTTGAATTTCCCAGTAATTTCCGTTGGGAAAAAGAAAAACTTCCAATTATACGATGTATGTGGTCATATACTGTATACATACATATCTATACCTACAGGCTACCTACCATATGGTGTATAACTTACATCGTATACATACTTATACATTATACAATGTATACTGACATTTTTTCATTGTATATTGCCATATATAAAGTAAAGGGTTTCAAAAACGACTTTGTAATGTTATACAGTACTATACAGTGTGATAAATTTTAAACTAACTTTTATACGGTGTAAAAGTTATGTATACTTATAGGTTTTGGAAAAAAATTCACTTGGCTCAGGCATCACATTTAAAACTACCTTTTATACGGTGTAAAATGAAAGTCAATTTTTAATATAACAAAATAACAAATAAAATTATCATAATTACCTATTTTTTTAAAATAACCAAAGCTCTGCTCAGAATCGATTTTATCGAATGCAATGATTATCATTGCATTAAAATCTAAAATAATAAACTTCATCCTGCGACAATCCCCCGACTTCCCCTACATATATCCTACCAAACGTGGGAAGTGCTTCCCTGGCTATTTTAAGTTTCAGGTTTTTTTGTTTTTTTGGGATTCCAATAAATATTATTCATTTAAAATTGATATCAGAATATATCTGTTTCATAGGTCATCAATTGGACGCGCCCTAACTCTTTGAATTTTAACTTTAAAATTTTTCTAGACTAACAATAAATATGACAAAATTCTTATTATCAATTAATAATTAATTTTATGTAATAACTTAAAGCATTATAGGTATATTTAAATTGTCAATCTTATGTAATACCTACTCAATATTTTAAATTGTAATGTAAAATATATTATATGTATGTCACAAATATATAATTACGCCACATTTACAGTGAAACTAGTGCATTATTTCAAATATATGGCACATGAACTAATAATTCAAAATTGCATTTCGGGGCTACTTGCCTCCCTAATGTTGTCTTAGACAGCCAAATTAAGTACACTGTCCTCTAAAAAAAATGATTTCGCTACACCCCTGAAGGTGAATTATTCAATAACGGGCGTAGATAGATTAAGATAAAAAGTGATGTAATGTAATTTTAACATTAGACACAACAATTTATTTTGAATATATGGGAAAGAATTTTATAAGATAATGTTTAAATAAAGTTAGAATAATATGTTTAAAATAAAACTTACAAGATATAGAAGCTTATGTTTAATTAAATTACATTTTTTTAATTATTTCTAAAACTGTCTTAAGAAAATAATAAAAAATATATTTTGTTTATATATTTGATACTGAAATGGCAGTATTTATAAATCCGGCTGATGCAATTTAAGCAGTACAATATACTTTTTGTAAATGTACCTATTATAATAAGTAATAAATACTAATTATGCAGTGACGGCTCGTGGGCTTTGAAAGTGGGAGGGCGATTAAAAACTATTTTGAAAAGCATAAAATACAATAATAATTATGTACCAATTTAAAAGGTATTTACTAAACCAAAATTAATACCATATAAAAAAACAAATATATAAATACATTTTATACACAAAATTTAAGCGTCTATCTTTCATTTCACTAAACAGGTCTTCCAAGTTGTTTTATTTCAATTTTCTGTTAATAACTTAATATGGTAGGTGGGTACTGAATTTTTATCTATTATATTATAATAATATAATATACACCAATAACAAAATAATAAATTAAATAAATAATAAAGAAATATAAAAATGTGCACATGTCACGAACAAGATAAATATACGTTAACTTAGTTCGTATTGTTCCGCATGCATATCGGGCGATTATTCATATCGCTCTGGCGACCGCATTATTACCGAATTCCTCCTGTGTTTTTGTGTTTTGATCGTATAGTTATGACCACGGTTTAAATTGTATATTAAATTGTATTTTATATATATATAAATTTAATGTACATTTTAAACCCTGGTTATGACGGGCGATTGTCAACGTCGCCCCAGCGCCGAGTGCTGTTCAATACTCGATAACCGCGCAAATGAATAATTACCTACAGTGGTTAAAGTGGAAAATAATTGCAGGGGGGACTAAAACTTATGCAAAAGAAAAGCGTCCCTCGAACCGTTAAACCTTATTTAATTTTGCTTTGAAATTTTTATAATATAGATCTTGCAAATAAT
>JAIPRL010000001.1:378891-390078 GCA_025469235.1 Pemphigus obesinymphae
TATTCAAACATTTTTAAACTGATGAATTTTCATTTCTTTTTAAATTTCATAAAAATTGCCTATACAAAACCCTTTAAAAATCAATTGTGTGGTGTCCTCTTAATAAATATACATTAACACCTAATTTAATTTTCGGTATAGGTATATAGATAAAATATAATGTATCATATAAATAAAAATAAAAAATCAGTCTACATTAAAATAGACCTATTTCGTCAGTATTGTCATATTTATAAAACCGTGGTTCATCATTCATTACCGTTTTGCGTTACCTATACACCAAATATATATATTTTTTTTTTTTTTGCTTTTATTGTATTTACTTACATGTCATTTTTATGATTAAAATTATTTTGAATAAAGGGGACGCCAAATTTAATCTCAGCAAAGAAGAGGGACGCCGTCCCCCCTCACTTTAACCACTGATTACCTACATATATTTTTAAACTCCAATCACCTCATAGTGTTTTTATCACAATGCAAAACAATTTTTACTTTCGATAATAATATTTTGAAAATATATTACAATGTAAATATAAATAATTGTTAATATTTAAATCAATATCTAACTTATTGATAAGTAATATGCTACAATTTTAGAGGGGGGGCAATCGTCCCGTCGCCCCTACACATTAGCCGCCACTGTAATTCAATAGCATCATTTCAGTTTTTGAAGAGAAGGGGCAAACATTTTGACCAGCTTAACTCGCCAACTTCTTCCCGAGTACATTTTATCTCAGTAAAATGACCATCTTGCATAATTTTATATATAGGCACAAATAGCCTAATTTTTCGGGGAGAATATTGATAAAAAAACGGGGCGAGAGACTAAACAAGTATGGCATCTACCTAATTGATCAGGATTTGTTTGGGCCGGGCACTTTAGAATAAATATACGGACATTAAAAATGTATTAATATTTATTTATGGAAACCACCACTAAAGATTATGTAAAATAAATAGCTAATGGTAATAGTAGATACCTAAATATAGTATAGGTACATGAAGTATACATAGTACAGAGCACAGTGTAAACCGCTATTATAGCGCTCGGATTTTAATTTGTTTTCTGAATATAAGTACTAATATTGGTGGAAATAAATAAGTAAAATAACTAATAATAGGTTGGGTATTAATATGTTCCTATTATAAGTTTTAAGTTGTAACCATACTATTGATAGCATCTATCGATCTATTTTAATATTATTATTTATTTTATGAGTACGGCGAGCATGCATGTAATTACTATACAACATAATATGTCATAATAATTAAGTTACTTATTAGCACGAATCATGTCGGCGGCTCGTGAATAGCCGGACACCGGCCTGCTGCCATCAAGGGGGGGGGGGCAAATGCCCACTTGCACCTCCTCCCCCGAAATGACGCCACTGTACTAATTCAGAGGTTATTTTAACGTGCAGCTGGATACAGTGAGAAATTAAAATTTGTGTACAGTCATTTATTTATGTTCATTTATGAAAAACATGCAAATCAAATAAAAAAAAATAAACAATAAACTAAAAATAATATAGGACTTATACTTATACAAACACTAAAATTTCTTTGTGCTAGCTTTTCCCTCGGTCTTATCTCCATATTTTTCACTTGCCTGGTCCATTGGCATTGACCTCAGGAAAAGTACCTTTTTACCATTTTTATTGTTGGCCTTTGCGGTTGCCTCGACTTTGAGCTCACGCTTTTTAACCAAATTATTGTGACTTATCGGTGATCACACTTTGACAAAGAAGACATTTTGTTATAAATGTACAAAATTTATTTTCAGAATCTACCGACAAGCTATTCTTAGACATACATTTTATGGTATTGCTGGTACAAGTCTTTTCACATCCGCACTATACGGTTTGGCAGTCAAAATGCGCGGGAAAATTTTAGTTGCTATAAAGAATTCCAAAAAAATTGTTAATAATAACTTAACTAACTCAGGAAGTGTCAGTTTCCGCAACTTTTCTTATTTGTGGATGTTCTTATATTTCATTATATTCCTTCTTGAATGAGTTAAACAAAGATTTTTCCTTAAAATACAACGAATCGCTTCAATATCTACTGCCCTTGACAATTATTCTATATTCGTGAATGGTTTTCATTCTGATAACTTATCTTCATCTATTTCAAACCTTGAGGCAAGGAATTCTACCAGAGAATCGAGTACTCCCACACTGATGGCGTCATAACTTCGCTTCTCCGAAACGTACTTATGGTGCTCTTTTAAATGTTTTTCTCTATTTTTCTGAAACCAAGTATTTTAACTTGCATTCTCCATCAAATCTGTAACCTGTTTGTCTATGGTTTTTAACTATTAAACTTTGTTTTCTTAATTCAATGAGTTACAAAACCATCTTCCTAAAAATCTTTGTTTTTTAATTTAATGAGTTTATTCTTGACATAATTTGTTGTCTCGTCCATATTTAGAATGCGTCTAGTCTCTGGCGCAAGTCAACCATAATTATCAAACACGTTCAACAATTTGGTATTTTGGTAGCTATACTTTTCGTATAGCTATCAAGAACTATCTTTGATTCCCCTAATATGTAAAGGTACGAATCTGAGCATGTCTAGGAAATAAAAGGATGTAAAACCGTTAATTAGTATTAGATACTTAAAAGATTATTAATTAATTCAAAAATTATAAATATTGTATATTATATCATGAATATATGTACAGTATTTTTATCTTTTGAAAGAGGTAACACTTACCAAGATGCAGTAAAATCCTTAATCTTGTATGCTAACATTATATTCTATAATCTATTATGGAGTCATATTATTGTGGTTTATTATAAGATAGTCAATATATTATACGATATCAATGAATTACCTCATGAAAATTATTATATTTAATTATAATTGTGAAATAGGGTGAGGTAACCTATACTCCTCGTATGCTGTGTGTTGATCTGAAGAACAGTTTTTATCAATTACCAGACATACATAAAGGTTTATATGATTTTGATAATGGCGGTATTGATGAAGATGTATTAGATTCATCAACTAAAGTTCAAACTATTCAAGAAGAAAAAATTATGTGTAATGAATTTTTTTCAGACTTAGCCAAACAGGAACAATGTATAGGTAAGTTATTAATATATTATTTTATGAAATTACATAATATTTATCTTCAGATTAAAATGTCATTCTCATTTCTACAACAATGGTTAAAATAATATCATTTTTTCTTAGTATATTTACCGGATTTTTATTTTCTATTGATCTTTAGATTTTATTTTAGGTTTCCACATTATACAAATTTGGTGTTTTTATTGACATTGTAGGGTAAGATTGGGAACAAATTTTTAATCTAGTCATTGTCAATCAAACGGTTTTTTATAGTTTTTAATTTTTATGGTAAAGTATTCTTAAGCCATTTTCCAATTTCTATATAATATTTATTATATAAGCTTTTTATGAGGATCTTGATTTTGTGTAGATACAGTCTATCACGGAAAATGAATGTTTTTAAATGGATATTACCATTAATGATATATAATAAATTCTATTATTTTATAATATTATTAAATTTAACTTATTCTGTGCTATTACTCGGGTATCGATAGTTAAAGAGGAAAGTGTTAGGTGTTCGTTGTATGTTCAGTTGGTAGTGAGTAGAAAGTAGAGACACATAATAAAGTGATAAATCAATTGCTATCATATAGTTTTAGATGTATGTTCGCCGTAATATGTTATTTTGGAAACTACAGATCTGAGGCCAAATATTAATAACTATTATAGTTATAAAAAATGACGATTGCTATTTTAAAATAAATCTGAGAATTTGTTTAGAATAATACATCAGATAGCGTTATTCATAAAATATTGTACATTTTTGGTTACGTTTATACTATTTTTATATTACTATTCATTAATTACAGTTCACTTAACTAATATAAAATACCTATAAATCAATTTTGTTTTTTGTCATTTATTTTTTAGCTATTAGAATACACTTAATGGTCCGTCGATATAACGATATAATGATACATTGGGGTTTAATCCGTTTTCGTTTGTTCACGTATTTAGTTTGATTGTAGCGTATATTTTTGTTCATTTATAATACCATTGATTATAAATTACTATAATTTATAATCAATAATATATATTATATGATGGGATAGAAAATAAACCTTTCTATCACAGAGTTTTGGATATAGGTATAGTATTTATAATTTATATAGCTAATAGGAAATTTCCGATATGGTATAACAAACAAAAATATCTTAATAAGTTTTACTTTAATATCTCGTTTTTAACTTATAGTAGTCTATTTAGTTGGATAATTGCCCTGGGCAGCATGTTTTTAGGGGGAATTTTAAAATGTGATATTTTTTAGTTTTATGTTTATCAAAATTTTTCTAACGTTTTTGAGAAGTATGTACGCCAATGACACTTTTTATAACTTATAATGGGGGAAGGGGGTAATTTATATACTCCACTACACTTTAAAAAAAATACGTATGCACCACTGCTAAGAATAATTATAAATATTAATTTAAACTAAATAAATGCGATCTGAGCAAGAGATATCCATGGGAAATATACCCAACTTAATAATAATTGAAATAACCTTATATGGGCATACAGGTACATGAGAGATATGTAATTGAATACTGTCACAAGCTCAGACCTACCACGTTGAAAATTACATTACTACCGTATAACAAAAAATAATATAAAAACTACTATAAAAGTTACAAAATAGTTTTAGGTTTAGTCATCTGAATCAAATCGTTCTTATTTTAATAGAAAAAACCGAGACTTCGAAATAGCGTGAGACTCACGCATTTCTAAGAAGAGCGGCGATTGGTATGTATTACCACCCATCGGTAGTTCTTGGATTAGGACAACAAGTACTATATGAATCTGGCAGGTAAGAATGTCCAAAAACACTCGCTGAAGGCCGTAACTTATATATTAGTCAGACACGCACCCTGGATAATAGCAAAACTGACGTTTTAATTAAGCCTACCATTTTAAAAAATGAAACATTCGCAGTTAAATAATTGACGATCCATGGGAGATGGCCAAACTATATGTAAAATAGATCATCAATAAAGCGAAATTCGTCAGACTTTCTTTTTCTCCCATGATTAATCGCGATTGTCAACTTAACCTCAATTTTAAAATTCATATATTTAAATCTTACATCAGACCCGTAATCCTCTACGCGGGATCTGCCTGGACCTCAAATCTAAGTCAATGCAGCTGAAACAAACTCGAAGCACTTCAGTCCATTACTTTATGTACTATATCAGGGCAACCATAGTTCACAGCCAACAACACCATTAGGAACTCATTGAAAATTCCAATACTCAAGGAATCAAGCGAAAATCTGAGCAGAGCCACTGAAGAGTCCATTTCAAGTTTCCACCATCGTGACAGTGGCGGATCTATGTCGGAAAACCCCCCTCAATGAGATTTTTTATATAATTTAATAGGTTTGATTTTTTTTTTTTTGCTTATTCTTATTAATTTTTGAATTAATTTCCCCTCCACCCAAAAATCGACTTCTAGATCCGCCACTGACCGTGGGAACATCAAAGCAATCAACACCCATGTCCCCGCCATACAAGTATTTAAATCGAGACCCATTAACTTCTAATTAAATACCAAAAAATTCACAAACTTCATGATAAATATCTGAAAAAAAGCACCAGCTTGGAGCAGAGAACCCTCACACAAAACTATAGGCTAGGCTAGGTTCAGGAAACTAGACGACCTGGACATTTTACACCACACCGGTCGTGATACTGAATTTTACCATATTTAGTCGTTTTTCTCATTTAAAAACACTTATTATTATTGTGTATCTGATATTTTTTTAACTTATGAATTATTATTAATCAACGCCTAACCGAGCAGTATTTTACAAAAATATATACAAAAACAAAGATAACAGTAACTAGAATGACAAAAGAACTCGAGTATAAATCGATCAAGGCGAAATAAATAGAGCGAAGAGGCGTAGCTGAAGAAAATATTTTAGTGTTACTTTTGACAAAGCCTGATAACATCTTAAAAACTTTACAAGTAGTAGTATAAATGTGGTGTTCAAAGCTCGATGACGGAGAATAAAAAATCCTAAGATCTTTAAAAAGAACCACATGCTAAATAGGAGTACCGTTTAAGTGGTATGGATGATGGATGTGATTTATGTGTGTGTATTATTTAAATAAAATTTAACTCATTTATATTAAAAATAATCAACGTTGAATTGTTTAAATGTTAAATTATTTTAATTTAAATATTTCGTCGTTGAACGAAATATACGTCACTTATCTCTCGTGTGCTCGTGGAAAGCTCGTAAAAAGCGCAAAACATTAGTGAGTAAAGCAAAATTTTCCAAAAAATGGAATTTAGAAATATACGTTAGAATAATGGTTTAGTCGAAGTATAACTGTTAAGAAAATTTTTTTACGACACGTCGTTCGTGGAATAAAGCGATCTTAAGAATGATGCGTGACGTCACAAGATCACATGACATGGCGGAGGCTTGTACACATAGGAATCGCTGACGTGGTTTAAGAGAAGGAAAACATTTGTGTAAAATTGACATTTTTGATAGCACGTTTGGGTAACATTTCATAGCCTCTTTGGGAAAACTTGATAGCCCGTTTGGGTTACAATAGGTTTTGAATTCTATTGTTAACCGAATATAATACCTACAGGAGATATTTTAGCCAGATAACTTTAGATTAAAATTCCAGGATAATAGGATAATATTTTCAAAATTTCAGCCCTTTGAAACTTGATTTTTGAAAAAGCAAGACCAGCTATTTTTAATACCAGATTTCGATAGGTAAATATTTTGTAGTATTTTAGCTTTTATCAATCTTTGTCCTAAATTCTTGATTTTTATTTAATAATGTCTCCAGTGTAATGATTGACTGGGCATCATTTCACAGGGAAGTTGTTTTTGATGGCATGAGAAAAATTGGTTAGTTAATACTTTTTATTTAAAAATATATTACATTTAAAATTAACAGTGTGACCGACAAAAACGAATTTTCGATTTTAAAGATTTTATATTCGGTGAACATAACTATACTACTTATTTAATATAAATATTTAACCTATGTAGGCGGCATTAACAAAATTGTGGAAATTGACGAGTCGAAATATGGAAGACGTAAATATTAACGTGCCTTGTGGTCATCGTGTGGAAGGTCAATTGGTTTTTGATGGCGTAGAAAGGGATTCCGGTAGAAATTTCTTATCCCAGTTTGAAAACAAAACCAGGAAACATTTCTAACTAAATTAAAACTTGAATCTTAGGTATATAAAATCTTTATTGTTATAATATGTATAAGTATATTTTAGAATTACTACTATTTAAATAAGAAGGATTTGGCTATTTAACGGTAAACCATTCGATAGAATTCAAAAACCCTAAAATGTTGCCTATACAAATAATGTAGAAGGAATATGGCAAAGAAAAAGCATCTTTTTTGCAATACAGCCTCAAAAAACATTTTTACGGTGGATATTTAGCAAAATTTATATTTTTAAAATATTGTTGAATAACCAAAAAAAGATATGTTATCCATTTTCTTCAAATTTGCCGGACAATATACTATATACATCGGAATTGGAGCTAGAAGACATAATACAAGTGACGGAAGTGATAGATAGGAATTAGATATTTCGAAGGGTTTATTAAATTTAAGTTTATAAATATTAGGTAATTAGTTATTAAGAAAAGGTTAAATTTTAAAATTATGTCGGTATAAATATAGTTTACCGGGCACCCTTTTCTTTCCCCGAGGTGTTTAGATGCCGTGCCCTCGAAGTTGAGAGGTTTGTAGGACCTTGAGTGTGATGACCGGATCCGACAGGTGTAGGGAGCGGTCATTCTTGTGTAGCGAGAGTTCACCCGTTAGGTCACCGGTAGAGAAAGTACTGTCTTTTTATTTTATTTTCATGTGACATATACATATGAACTCGGAACTGACGTTTCGTAATCAGTTTTTCGAATAATTACATCGGGAAAAACGACACTTTTGATACGAAAATAATATAATTTTACACAATAAATCGGAGAAATAAAAATGTCTTTATATCAATGTACCACTACTACAATATTAAGACGATATTATATGCTCACCGTGTACTGTGCTATCTATATTATTTTTATAAAGAGCTCCCTGATTGGTTGAACCACCCAGAAACTTTTGGTATACTATTGGTTCAACAAATCAGGAAGTTTTTTGTATTAGCGCCACGGTACACGGTGAGTATGTAATAGTATTAGTATAGCCAGTATAGGTAGTCGTGAGTCCACGCGCATACAAAAAGGGTAAATTTGTGTGAAATTACTGAAATTCAAAAACCCATAACTTCCAAACTAAGTGTGGATGGGGCAAAAAGTACGGTTCTCTTAACGAATAATTACGTTGGCTAAAAAGTACTCTTTTGATATAAAAATGCACTGTAAAATATATAGATTTAGATAAAACAAAAAACTTTAAACTGCTATAACTTTGAAACAAAGTGTTTCCACAAACTTCTAACATCACCATCGTTTAATACACATAATTTTACATATAGGTTTCAGAAAAAAAAAGTTCGAAACTCGTGGGGTAGCTAAATTAGATTTGTTCCAATTATTTTTACGTGCCAACATAACATAACAGACTACACATAAACTGCAATTTACGGCGTTTATATGCATTCGTTAATACGAATTCAACTTTCGGTTTATATGTATTCGGAATTTGGGATTAAATATGAAACCGGATTACCGCAAAATAAGTTATTTAATTTATTAATTCATTTATGCATATTATCGTATTGTATTGTATAGAATTTGATAATTTTAAATTCCCACCAAAAATATTTATCTGCATTAAATCGTTTACAAGCAATTTTTAATTTTGGATATTTAAATTCCCCACACGCTGTAGTGGGAAAACCATGACGAAATTTCGTCATGACGTAAACGTAAAATCGCCAATATCCACATGCAAAAACCATCGCATGCTTTATTTTCCCGTTACCGCCAAGCGGTAAATTCTATTGCGCTATATAATTTTCTCTCTACCATATATTTTTTTTTTCAATGCACGTTAATTAATTTAATTATTTAAATATGTGTTCATGAATATGTTTGTGAACCAAAAACTCGTTTTAAAATAAATTTAAATCTGTATTATAGGTATTATATTGTCTGTAAGTGCACATAATAATATAATAATTAATATGATAATAATATTTTGAAGACCCGTGCATACAAGATAGTTTATGTAGATAAAAATTTGAAGTATGCATGTGTCTAAAATCTTTGTATGACTACTCTTCAGAGAAACCATATACGTTCAAGTAGTCTATAAACAGAATAAACTGTTGGTAATTTCAATTGAAATTATTATTAAAAACAAATTGTTTATATTATAAACTCAAATTGTTTGCATTCAGTTATCAGCAATCAATTGCTCAAGCTTATAGTTTACGGTGATCAGTGCGTGTAATCATGTTTCTTTCTTAATATTTACAGTACATATATTCTATGTATTCTGTTTGTTTATTTTCATGTTCTTTTGCATTCCATTTTTGTTTTTTTTTTTTATTATTATTCATTCGTAATCTGATGATGCCTTATATTCAAAACTATAGGTTATTCATAAACATTTAACAAAATATACTCTTAAGTATATTTTCTTTTTTATAATATATACTAATTTTAAATTATATATTGTTATTATTTATAAATTTATAATATATATTAATTTGTTTTTATAACAGTATTAAAACTTTTTAAAATTAAAAATTTATTTATAAATATGTATGTGTAAATAATAGATTTTACGTATTTATTTACGTGACGTACTATTTCCCGTTTCCGTCCTAAGACGGGATCTCATATAGATGACATCGTACTCTTTGTTTTTAAGGGGTTAAGTTGTTGAGTTTGATTTATAGCTTATACTTACTTAACAAATGTATTGTTATTTTTATTATTTAAAAAAATTCCAGGCCCGGCCTTTAAGAGGACGCTACCCTTAGGTTAAAAGGTATAAAATGCTCGAGAGATGTCGTTGAATTTCATATCGCCACGGCGCGACGCGGTGGTTACTGGGTTATTTTATAATTTTTTCATTGGTTTCTAAAACGATAAACTTTGGTTGAAATAATTGTATATTTTTTCAACTAAATCCAAAATTGTATTTTTCATACTTTAATTTTAATAGTTTAATCGAAATGAAAATTTACACGTAATGGAACATCGGGCGCTCAGATTGATAACATAAATCTACGTTTTTACAATATTATTTTAAAAGACCTATTTGGCAGCAATATTTTGATAATTTTATGTACATGTGAGATTTTGCGAAATCGGATTCGATACCATCGTGTCCAAACAAAGATTTTTGCATTTTTTTGTTATACCTACTTTTGTTTAATTTTAATAATTCAGAATATTTCCATCCGGATAATCGGAGTTCTTAAGCCGGGATCCCACGGCGCGTGGCGCGTGGAGTGTGTAACAACACGCGCAAAGTTCCTATGCGCGTCTATGAGATCCCACGGCGCGTGGCGCGTGCAGTACTGCAGTGTAAATCATCTTTTATCTATATTCTATGATGAACGCGCAAGTTCCGTATCTGATATGAGATCTCTGATTTATTCCGCCGACCGCCACTCAGTTCAGTTTTTTTGTTTAGTGTGAACGCGTGTTTATTAGTGTACTCATCGTATTCTATATATTATACTGAATCACAAATTGCCGTTTGTGCAGCAGCATATGTCATACTTAATGGACAAACATTGATGGAAAGTGAGACAAAAATGACAAAAAAAAGACGATATTGGATTAATGAATACTATAAAAGTCGGAATAAGTAAGTAATTTATTGCTATAGATATTTTATTTTTAACGGATTTTTACTTATAAAAAGTATTTGTTTCAATATAGTATTTTAAATAGATATCTACTTAAAAAATAGTGAGCGTTAATCACACGCATTTTATTTTATATCTAGTTTACATTTATCAAAACAACAAAAGTAGGTATACTATAATTGTATTTAGAGATAAAATGTATCTATGCTATTACATATTTAATTTATCCAAGAAGATAGGATATATCCTACACATAAAATTCTTTTCACAATAACAATAATATTATTTATCAACTTGTATGATACTGGATCCAGGGTAATAAAAACGATTCTT
>JAIPRL010000002.1:0-65417 GCA_025469235.1 Pemphigus obesinymphae
CTCGAAATTATTCTTCTCGTTAAATTTGATAATAGGTGTTTAAGCTCTAAATCTAACCAAAATGCCATAATTTCAATTTTGCGTTGTATAATTTTGCTATATTGCCAATTAGATGGACGGAGACAGAGAAAACGCGAGTATAGCATCCTCTTAAGAGCATTTCTCTTTCAAAATAATTTAACTTATAAGTTGTAGATGTAGACCGAAATGAAGTTTGTCGGTGTCGCATTGATTTCGCCGTCCTTTTAGGCTTTCAAGGATAATGAAGATTATATTTTATTGCCTACCTATAATATGATACCAATATGAATTAATAATATCAACTATTCAACATTTTATATCATGATTTTCATCTAAAACTTATTATGTGATAAGGACAAAAACCATTCATTTTCGTAATTTCACGATTTTTCTAATAAAAAATAAAAAAATAATAATTTTTAAAAATGTTTAATGAAAATTAAAACAAACACTGCGTTTCTTGCGTTCCTTGAAAAGTAAATTAAAGGGGTACACTGTTAAACATGAAAAAAATGAAAAGTAGCTCCGTCCCTCTGCGTCCCTCCCCAAATTTACCATTGATCTCATCCAGATAAAAATTGACGAGTTATCTCAATAATTATTATCTTGGATAAAAATTTTACTCGTCTAGACACTCCATTTTTTAATTATTTCGATTTCCATTAAATTTCCGTCATCATTTTTCGTTATGTTTATAAGTAGGAATATTTTTCATTGAATTTTCTAAATTTGTACGAAAGTATTTATATTTCAAATATTAATTTCGGTGTTTCCGGGCAAGTACGTCATATTAAATATCAAACGATGGTATTTGAAATTCGGACCGGTGGCGTGTGGCCGCTGTTAATACGAGTAGGCACCTGTACTATAATAATTTTATTGTCCACCGTTTGATCAATTAATAATCTAGACATTCGACGGCCAACAAATAACAATAATATTATATCGTATACCCGTAAATAATATTATAGACTTGCGTTTTGTATTTAATATAATAATAGTTTAAAAACAGATAAGCAAGCCGCTTCACCGAAAAATAATAAAATTTAGGTAAGTACCTATGGATTATTGTCATGAAATAATTGTAATGAAATAAAAATAAATAACGTATCTATTTTATATAATATACGCATTATTATATTTATTATATTACGACGTGTTTTCTGCTAAATTCTTCGGGGAACCTGGACGAAACTATTAATTTTTATCATTATATGGTAGGTACCTGGTACATAATATTATTTTTATTACAAATTGCCCGGACCATTTTCTTCCGAGAAAAAAACTTTCCACAAATTAAATACCATTTTCTTCCAAATGTATTTTCCCCAGTATTATATCTATTTTATGTAAATACACTTATTTAAACGTATTTAATTTGAAATAATATTTCCTCGACAAGGTATTAATCTTGTACAGTAAATCGAAGAATATTATAGGTTTAAATTGTACGAGTGCCCGACTTTATATGTAGGTAAACCAAAATGAGCATTTTTTTTTCCTATCCGTGTTCAGTGGAGGAAAATGGAATACATCTTTGTCGGAGTAAAATGGACATTGGAGGAAAACATAACCGGAATAATATATATAATAATAATTTCATTACAATGTATTATAGTATTGTTTATAAATTTAATAAGAATCTTTGAAAAATATAAAATTATTATCATTTGTTTAATTTTTACATGGAAAAAAAATATATTAATCTGATTTTTATCTAAATAAAAATGTATTCATCTGAGCTAAACACTGGTGGCCATAGGCATAAAAATGAGAAGTAAGGAAAACATCAATTTACAGTATATGTGTGCAAAAAAAAAACATTTTGATACAAATATCGTATTGCATTTCCTAGCCTGTTTATACCTTAAATTTAATTAATAATTTAAATTAATAATTGTTATAGACAATAAAGAATGGATTGGCCATGTTCTCTTATCACACGTTCCCCAAAACCAGCGACCAAAGGTGCTTGTTTTTTTTTCATTCCATCAACAAATTATTACTTCTATGATAAACAATAATACGAGATAAACATAGATATACATATAATGTCATAGATAATAATATTACCACATGATGATAAAAATTATTAATCTGGCCAGTAATCGTAGTATCCATTGTGGTGGTATAAGGCACCTCTTTATGAGACAGCGATATATCTGCTCTCTCGGATCGCGGCACCATACATTAAATGTATAGGAATGGCCTATCCATTCTTTATTATCCGTGATAAAAATAGATAATTATTGATAAAAATTAGTGGAACTTCAAACAAAGTAAATAAAGTATTTCACTCCCTCATATACAGTCATTTTGTAATTCGCTGTTTTGATTGCTTCATATTGCTATACATACGAGTAGGTATATGTAAAGGCATCTCTATATACTCTACGAAGTAGACGCCTACTTGTATAGATAATGATGGTAATAATGACAAGGTAATCATGTTGGTAGAAAACTAGAACAAAAACCGGAGCCCAATATAACCGGTTAAAAAGTCGGAGTTTTATTTTTTAAGTTTTCAACTCAACTACTTAGTTTTATATAGTAGGCCTGTTTCGACGATGTAGTTTTCAGCAATCTGGTTGCTCGTTCAGCGAATAAACTGTTTTGGAGAGATCGTTCCATTCAAAATTGTTTGATAACTGAATGCATTTTTTAACAACCATTCAAAGTCTCTGTTAATTGAATTCGGTTACCTATACTCATATTCTCACTGATAAGGATTATAATCATGGTTCTACTTTTTTTTTTTTTTTACTAACTAAAAGACGTGGGTATTATTTTAAAATAAATACATTTCTATTCAAAAAACGATATGAACTACGAATTGTTCGGTGTTTCTGAGTTTGGGTTACTCGTTATCAGTTTACCACTAAATCTAAATCAATATCACAATATTTATGGCTATAGTAAACACTGTGTTTTGGCGATATAGCGACAAAGTGACCATTTGAAAAAATAATAAATTTTAACAACCAGGTTGCTCAAAACACGCCTAGTGTTGTCATGAAATAACGAACATTTTTATTGTATTAAATTTAACTAACTTTTAGATTCTCAACGTAGCCAGGAATGTGCATATTGGTTTTACGATAATATTATGTATTTTTTATTTATTAAATATTATGCCCGTAGGCCTTATCACACTAGATTCACGTCAATTTCAACATTTTACACGTCACATTGGATCGATATAAAATTCCGGTTTTAGTTTGATTCTTTTTGTTGATCCTATATGTTGATCAATAGAAATCCCGATCAACAAATAATGGATAGAAATTGTATAATGTGAATTGACAACCTAGCAAACTGACAATCCAATTTGGCCAACTGAAGCAACTTTGGGGAAAATTCCCTCCCACGCTAGATACGCCCCTAATCACAATTATTTACAATTATCATTACAAAGGTACCAAGATCAGTACACGTTTAAAATCAATGTTTGCTCATATTAGTTAATATTTTAGCAAACAGTAAAAAATTTTAAACTAAGATAACCACGAAAACGTCTTTTAGTAAACGGCTTACTCTCGATAACTCCGCGAAAATCCGCTTATTGTCACGTGTCCACGTCGCGTTGGTTGATAATATCTAGTCATATGTAGGTATATCATTACTATTTCTTATTATTAGGTATATATTATTATTATTATTATTATAAAGCCAAGCTCGTGGTAAATTTGTATTTACCACGATTTTGGTTATATAATTATACTATGGTCGAAGGTAAATTTCGATCCAGTGTAATAGCAAATTAATTTTACAACAACTCGATTGACTCAACCTACAATTTTTTGATTAACCAGTGTTGATTTACATTTGACAGAGACAGAGTCCAATAAATTGTAAACAATGATAAAATGTTAAAGAACAATGATTAAAAATATAGGTTCAAGAGAAATAAATTGTACAAAATAAGAGATGTAACAAAATTATTAACTAAACATACAAAAATTCAATTATTTTAATGTAGGTACCTATATTAAATAAAAGAAAAATGGGGAAACAATTATATGAATATACCTACTTTAAATTAATGTATAGAACAATTATTAAATAAATAAGTCTTAAGAGGACGATACACCATTCATTTTTAAGGGGATTAATTTAACAATTAAAAAATGCTACATTTTAAAAGTAAGCTAAAAATAGTTCCATGACCATATTTTTTCAATCACGGTATTTGTTCAAAAATATGTTTACTGAAAAGACAATTAAAACTGGTTTTAAAGTAATCACACCAATTCTTAATTTTAATTTTTTTTTTTCAATGAATTGTTTATTGGGAAGAATGACATGTAGTTATAGGTGTGATGACTGATGACGAATATAAAATATATCAGTGTTTCGAGTACTATGGCAGTTAACTTTGAATTTAATAAGATTTAGTAAAAAGGAACAATATATATTATTATTATTATTATTATTAAGTAATTTAGAAATAAATGTAGCATATTAATTATTTCTTCTTTCTTTGAAAGTTTTTAAATCCAAAAATGTGAAAATATTATTGTAAATATTCTCAAATGTGTCGAAAATGGTTTTCATACAAAAATTAGACGAAAATATCTTCGGTATCGATTTCCACTAGAAACGCTATTTTCAAACAGTATTTGACTGCTTCTCATCTTTCTATTGGTACCAAAATCGTTAACCGGCGATAATTATACAATATATGTACTAGGAAGTGCGTTTTAGTGTTTTCCGACGTATTTTTAACGTGCGAAGCATTCTCTAGGACCAAATAAAATATAAATATTTAAGGATATAAGTTACTTTCCAAAAATAAGGAATATTAATTGAAAAATAATATTATGTCGATCTTTACTTAAAATTTTTTTACAAATTCAATGATTTATCTTTGTTTTAAAATCTAAAATAATAATATGTACTACACTATAACTTGTTTGAGGATCGAACGGACGATAAACCAAATTCCAACACCTGTCCAGCCAGTAAAGTTTAAATATATTTTAAAAGTAATTTATAAATAGTTCCGCGTCAGTATACCTACTACTTTTTATTGTTGTACACCTAAATCCAAATCACAATATTTATTTAAATGTCATATACGGATTCTCCGCTGCGCCTTCCCATTTTATCACCACAGTATTTTTATTTTCCATTGTTAATTTTGCCAAATTATTTTTATCATTATCTTATATGAAAATTTACCTCATATTTTCAAATTGATAGAAAACAACATTTTGAAGAAGAGTTTTTTTGCAGTTTTTACATTTTATAAGTTAATAATATTACATTTTTAACGACTATATGCCGTAACTAACGTAGGTATAAATTAATTATTTTTTACGAGTATAATATGCGATACAATGTCGTATTTTACAAGGGTGGCATGGGCAATAATTTTTTCTTTATAGGTGATTATTGTATAATTAAAAATATCAAGTTATGATGTCAACAAAAAGTAATTACTACTGGTGATACTTCTAATTTATTATTATGAACAATTCGATAACGATTAATGTATCTGAATTATTAAATAGTAGCTACCTATTAGAGGTGGGTCGAACTCAAAATTTAGGTGTCGAACCGAACTATGAAGTTTAAGAGCTAACAGAACTTTAGTTTGTCGAACCCGAACTGTTTGACGTTATTCTTTTACAATCCATATTAATAATTATTTGTAAATTAGTTATAAATAAAATGTATTTTGTCAAATATACTCGTTAATGTAATAACAATTATAATTGCATATCATTACGACCGCATCACACCGCACCGTTGTATTTTATTTTAATATGTAATTTGTAAATTTAACCATTATGATTTTTATTATTTATGTTTAATTATAGTCATCTGTATTACAAAACCAAAAGTGTAATTTTTTTCAAATTATCCTGTAACAACCCAAGTCCTCCATTATATCCCCCGTCTTTACCAAACACAAAAATAAATACAGTCCACTTTCAAACACCAACCGGTTAGTAAACCTATACATACATAATCCGTATAAAATACCGTACATGAACCGAACTTCAAACTTCGAAATTAAATAAGCCAATAACAAAGGTCGTTATATTTTTAATATATAAGTTTTTATAAGCGAGTTTATGGTGAAGAAACAAAGCTAAAATATTGTCTTTTATTTATTCTATATAATATATGGGTGCTATAACTATAAAATCAATTTAAGAAGTATTTTACAGCAAAGTACAAACTTTGAAACACATAAGAGCATGTAATTATAAATGATAGGTTATAATATTATTAATGTAATATGTACCCAGACCTCATAATAAAGCCCTCTCCTTGATTTTTTTTTAATATTACAATTTAAAATATTGAATTATTTAGTAGAAGACCAATAATATATATATATATATTTTATACATATACATATATTTAAATATTTGAAAGTAATTTGTTAAAGTAAACAAAAAATTAGAAAGTTATATATATGAAAATAATTCGGATCGATATATTGAATAGTGTTTTAAAAAATAAAGAGCGAAAATATAGTTTTTCAGGAACTTTGAAATATAATATAAATATTCTCCCTATTTTCGAACACTTTACAATGATAAGAAAAATTAATTAATATCGAACACATCAAACAAAAACCATCTTAAGAAGATGATTTTCCGGTGTATGTATCAAATCGAACATAAGTTTACTCTTGGTGGACACTAAATAAACCAATATATTATTATAGTACTATATAGAGGTGGATCGAACTCAAAATGTAGGTGTCGAACCGAACTCGAATCGAACATAGTTTTATGTCAAATTCGAACCAATGCCGTCCCGACGAAATTGGGGGTGTGCCGACGAAATACTTCCTTGAAAAAAAAAAAATAATAAAAACTTGTACTCGAGTTCGAGCTCTTTAACGAAGCTCAGTTTAGTTTTAATTTTTACTATGCCTAAGTTCGACTTTCAAACCCAAACCGAAATCTTGAAGTTTGTTTCAATTTTTCGAACTTCGAACTGTTCAACCTACCTCTGGTATTATAGTCGATATTGTATTAAATTTCTGTGTGTGGTTTTAAGTTATGTGTTTTAATTAATTTGTGCGGTATTAGGCTGTGGATTTTGTGAATTAATGAGTTATATTTACACGGAAATAGGATGTGCTGAAATGTAGGTATTATTTCAATTTAAAATACTTTACAGTACAGCTGGTATCCATATTAAAACACTACCACTAAACCGATATTCGCCCAAATTGTCAAACTGAGGAAAAAAATTTTAAATTTAAATTTATGTATACCTATATATTATATACCTAGTACAGACTATACAAATTGTACATCATATGTATACCTACATTTATATTAATAGTTGGTGTATTATGTTTATATGGTACCTAGTACGTTTTTACAACATTATAATATTTTTTTATAAATTTTAAAATGTAGAAAATATTTCCAATGTAAATTTTCAAAAGTCTCTGTATACACCAAAAGTAAAATATGGGTTGAGTTTATTCTGTAGCATATTAATTCTATCAATAGTTCTTCCAATATCATTATAGTCCAACCGTCATGTAATGTTAAGTTTACAACATTTACCTACTATAATTCAAATACCGCCTAAACGCTTATTATTATTTGTTTGTACTATAATAAGGAAAAATTAAATTTGTATCATAACATTTATTATTTTATTAAATTTTCAAAATATCGGTTCAGAAACGAGTGTCTTTACTGATTATTTAAATATCTTATGCGAGACATATAATAAAGTGTTTTTACAGTCTCGAAAATAGTAGAATATTTGTAAGATCCTTGTGTTATATGGCCCAAATAAATAAACCATTCCGGCACATTATTATTAATATTTCATTCAAAACGAAATGTATACGTTTTGAAATGATCAGCGATAAGATTCAAAAATGGCAATTGGGATCCATAATAGATCAGCTATAAGATACATAATATATATTTGCTACAGTGCAGAATATAAAGGATCAAATAAATAAAATTTTACGTTCATATTTTACATATTTATGTACCTATATAATATATAAGTATAGTATACCTAGCATTATAGATGATTTCATATGAATGTTGTTATGTGAAAGTCTAGGGAATCATTATGATTTCCCCATCCACATGGCCATTTTAACGTTACACGCCAACGTACCCATTTGAAAGTATTATGGAGGGCTAGTAGATATTATGTCATAAAAAGTGTCAATTTGTCTAGGTTATCTATCTAGTTTAGGTCCAACAAGGACTTTTTAATTTATTAATTTGTTAAAATAATCAATAACTAATAACTATTTATATTTATTATTTAGTAGGTAGGTATACAAATATAATATATGCTGATCATCAGTGGTTAAAGTGAGGGGAGACGGAGGGGGACGGCGTCCCCCTTCTTTGCTTAGCTTAAGTTTGGCGTCCCCTTTAGTTTAAATTCCAGGGGGACGGTTCAAATATTCATTTAATCATAAAAAATGTAATATATGTAATTTATTTACATACCTACATTATTATTATATATATATATATAATATATTATATTATTTATAGTAATTTTATTACTTTTATAACATTATTAGGTATATTTTAAAATAACACATTATATTATATATTTTATATTATATCTACATAAATCAAAAATTAGTTGTTAAGGTGTATTATTATTAAGACTGAATTTGATTTTTTTTCCTATAATGTTATACCTACTTATATTTCTAAATGTTTAATTAAAAGTTGAGACTGAATTTGTTCTTTTGTACATAATATTCAAAAATTAAATAAAAAAAATTTAAAAAATGGTATTTAGTTATAAATTGTGTGGAAGATCTATATTATAGAAAAAACTATTTCAATTTTTCTTTGTTCTCCAGACATTCTCTCCTTGGCCAGAATATAGGTACCTAATTAATATGCGTATTTTAAAGTTATAACCACAGAGTAAGTACATTATACATAATAATAGGTATATACATATATACGTCCGTGATAAATTTTTACAAATTAGGTCAATAATAACCTGGATTAAAAGTTAAATTTATATAAATATTTAAAAAAATATTATGGTACTGGTTCAGGGGACGCCTTTTTTTTTGCATTAGCTATATAGTCCCCCCTGCAAATATATTCCACTTTAACCACTGCTTAAACGTTATTCACACTGAAGAAAGAGAGGTTCTACATAGACTAATTACTATAAGCATATCTGTTATCAAAATGAATACAATACAAATTACATGTGTTGAAACCTAACCGGAATTATGCTTACCTACATACTATTATTCTATCTTTGTTTAAGAAATTTTTGAATAATTATAAATTGTATTTTAAAAAGTATTACAGTTTTTTAGTTAATATTTGTTCACTTTTGTAGAACGATTTTACATTTTGAAATTTTTTTAGAGCAATGACTTTGAAACACATATAGGCAATAGTGGAGTAAAGGGGGGTTTATGAATCAGGCGATTAAAAAAAATTAAGTGAGTGGGTGGATGTCTGATTTGTATTTGTAATAATAATAATTGTATAGAATGATTCATAAGGGGGAAAACAACAGGTCTGGGTCAATGTTGGGTAGGCTTTTTAGTCTTCAAGTAGAAAGAAACTTCCCGCCGCGACAATGTTTACTTTATACCTATATTATAGTTATTAGCCATTAGGTATAAATACAATGATTACTGGTTACACAACAAAGCTACCAATCTGGCTATCAATATCACAACGTGATACTCCCAAGTCTCAACCATCGATACAATCTAATTATATTTTAATTTCTTCATTTAATTCGATACCTAAATCGGTTGTTTAACGCTGCATATGTTATTATTATCAAAAATACTAATAAAATACCAGACGGGTTTTAGCCATATTATTATGACATATTATATTTATAACATATTTGCAAATACAAATATTTTATCTTTTAAATTAAAACACATTATCGACATTAAATTTAAGAAAGTACCTACTTCAACACTATAACAAATACTTCATGTCCTCATATACACAACCAATATTTTTCCAGAGGTATAACTTATTCAGAAAATGAGTTTTATTGTTACTGACTTTTGGATATTTATAGGTTAATCACACGTATAGGTACAATTTAAAAAATTCTAAAACTTCACTCGGTAAAGCACAACTTAAAAAATTCCGATAGGTAGAAAACCTTCACTCGTCGTGTAGGATATTGGTGCCGATATATTGAATTTGAAAGCAATGATAAATCATTTCTTTCGATAAAATGGTTTTAAGTGGATCTTCGGTGTAATGTATATATTAAATATTAACCCTTTATAAGGCACAAGGATTCAGAGAAAAATAATTTTTCAATTTTTCACTTACAAAATAAAATATATAGCTACTAACAGATATACAGATCTTTATACGTTTATCAAAACTATATAAAAATAAAAAAAACCATTAAATTACTTTTTAAGTACTGACTAAACAAAATTTGCTACCGATATATGATGGGTACACAATACACATGTAGCAAATGGATCAAAAAGTAGCAAATGTAGCAAATAGTCTTCTAGTCGAAAAATTGTTTACAGAAAAAATAAAATAGATAGATATCATTATAAAAACACTAGAGCTTCCTTGTTCCGTTCAGAATCTACAGCACAAGGAATTCTTATATTTGATTTATTTTGATTTTAATCATATATTTAAAAAAAAATTTAGTGCTCAAATCATCTGTTGTGGTTAAACATATAAAATCTATACAAGCTATAATGTATTATCAGTAATCGAAACTGCAAAATAATATTATTAGTGTTCATTTAAAAATTAAATTTATTGAATAAAAATTAAATGTACTACCTATATATAATAATAAACTACCCATTTACAATAATTGTTTTTCATAATTTCAATATTTTGTATAAGCTTATATCTGTGTGAGTAATAACTAATAATAATATTAACCAAATAGATACCTATATGAAACAATATTAAGAAAAATGTTTAGCCAAAGTGGTTACTTTTAGTGGCAGTTGAGCCGAATACGAAGTCTAGGTCGACCAAATTTTGGAGGCGGTGGTGGTGATTTTAGATGTAGATGGATATGCCCTATTATATTTTCGACATTTAAATTATGAGAAACTACCTACTGAATAGTAGGTACAAATATATTGAAATAATGTAATGCTCTATTGGTCTAAAAACTGTTTTCCCAAGTTTATTTATGTTATTAAAAATTGGAGTAACTATTCCAGTATCAAATTGTTCACTGGAGAAAATGTTTTCTAAACTAAAATTGGTTAAAGCAAGATTAAGAAGTACAATGGGTGAAAAAAAAACTAGAAAATCTCATGCGTATAGCATGTGAATATGACATTGAAATCCAGAAAAAATTACAAAAATATTTGCAGTCAAATCTAAAGTTTTAAATAGGAATTTAAGATCCTAGTAATACCCATTAATAATATTTAGTGTGGTATTTTTTTTTTTCGTATAAGCAGTTTGGTACCTACTCCAATTTTATTTGAATAGTGTAAAATATAAATAAACTTGGGGAAATGCTGTAAGTTTATATTTTTGTTAATATGTACAATAAAATATACAAATAGTACACCTATGAAAAATATATAATATAATATAATTGATATAGTTTTTTTCTTTATTTATACTATATACCTAATTTTATTTATCTAATCAATACACATTTTTTTTTTTTTATTATTGATTTATCACATTTATTATTCCCTATTTGTGTTGTAATGAAAATAATTAATATAAAATACCATAAAATATGAAATAATAAACATTGAATATATAATAAAATAGTTAATAGATTATTAATTGTTTATTTATTAAAATCCATATGGGGGGGGGGGGATTGCAAAGCCCCTCATCATTTTGTTCAAAAAATTTGGGGGTAGGTGGTGAATGATTTTTTATCGATTAAGTTGCCGAGTAGCTTAAAACTACTTCGACGCCACTGTTTAGTGGTGTGCAACCTTTTATGAACCACGACCCTCAATTTCTATATTTCATTAAGACGAATTCCCCTCTTCTGAATTTAAATAATATACATCCTATTTATATTTAATCCTTAACAAATTTTGGTTTTTACAACGGTTAGAGCTGAAAACGCTATTTTACACAAGGAAAAAGAGGACACGTAAAGATAGCATAAAGTAGATAATGCGTTGACAGCTCTGAGTATTGAATTTGTATTGAAATTCAAAAGTTTCACATTCAATTTTGTATTTATATTTTCATCTGATAATAGCTCAGTTTCAATACCTATATCTAATAAAATTGATTTTTTATTATTAGTTATATAACAAAAAACAAATCAGAATACCCATCCATGTCTAATTTCCTTTACACACTGTCACTAATTATTGTATTTATTTATTATTTGTGTCCATAATGTTGACGACCCTCAGATTTTTCACTACTATATAGTGTCACTTCTACACGTTTTCTAAATCGACACATTCATTCATATGCATCATATTGATTAGTTTTACACATTTAACTTTTAAGGATGTATAAATTATAATTCCTTCAAAAATTGTGCTTTGTTAATAACATGTAGGTATTCAATGAACCTTTATACAATTTATAGGCAATAAATTGATTTAAGAATAGGTACCTACTCTGCAGAGCATATAATTTCTCAAGTTCTCAATTAATATATAATATATTATATCTGCAATTATTTCGGATCTTCTATTTATTTGATTCATTCATACCGTACCTATACAACAAGTTTAATAAAATTGTACCTACTAGCAAAGCAATGGATTTAAAGAAAAATGTTATTCAAAATACCAATTTTGGCTTGATGGTACAATATGCATAATATGCATATGCATAATGAGCTGCGTCCAGACTGAATTGCCAATGCTAATCATAGCAAATTAAGGCACACGTGGACGAATTTGCCGTTGGAAACGATTTGATTTGAACACATTTGAAACCCCGTCACCTTGAAACCTTAGGATGGATTTGGTGAGTCTAAAACCAACGCTTTCCAATCAAGGGTGGATATAGGGGAAGGGAATTGCCCCCATTGCCCTTGACTTCTCCCCGCTGACAAAAAAAAAAAAAAAAATTGGAGTAAAACGGCGTAAAAAAAATAGGTTTATGAATTTTTTTGTGTTCATAACTCGTAAATTGCCACTTCCGTTCAGGATCTCTGTGTCCACCTCTGTTTCCGACGTTGTTACACACCATTTATATGTATACAAATCATTCATCACATATATGGACAATATTTGGACACATACACATTTTCGTGGTGAAATGAGGAGTGAGATATATATATGGTATTCTTCAAAACACTCTTTAGCTTACGGTACTGATAAGTGATAACGGTAATTTAAAGTACAAAATAATATGGTATCGTACCTGCGGACGCGGCGGCCGGGTCCTGCAATTGTGCGGACTGCAACAGATCGGCGGCGGCGGCGGCGGCGGCGGCGTCTTCCGTAGACGTTTTCGGGCGTCAAGTCATCATCGTCGTCGTCGGTTGTACTGCACTGTATTATCCAATACCGAAATCCGCGACGGCGTCCGAAACGACGCTATCCATTCGGCGGACACCAGCTACGGCCGTCCGAGTTCATCGCCGGATGCGTGCCGGCGGCCGGTCTTCTCGGCGGTAGACCGACTGCGCGGTCTGCGGAACGACGCGTACCGCCGCCGTCATCGCGCGCACCCCCGACGACAATAAAATAATGTATTATGCCGTTCGCACCACCTATAAAATCTGTTGGTTTCGACCGCGAACCTACAATAATCGGTCGTGAATTCGATTCGTTAATACCGTCGGGTGTCGATTAGGTAGGTACCTAACTACCCAATAATTATATAAGTACTAAAAATCCGATTTGTTAACGCGACCGTGTCACCGGACTATATAATACCTCTATTGGAAATATCGTGGTGTGTAAATATACGACTGCTATAATGCAACGGACGGCGGCGGTCGGAAACTCGCAAACGGTTCGTCGGATGGGACGAAGACGACTGAAAAAACGCGCGCGCGCGCGCTCGACGGCTCCCCGGGCGAACCAGTGGCGGCGACGTGTGTGGTGTGCGTGTGCTGCTCGCGACACTGGTTTTGACTCGACGACTGCGACGACCCTCGACACGATGGCGATTAATGCCATGTGATCGCGGGGTTGACCGCAGAAGGGACGCCGCAACTTGTCCTCGCATGTCGCCGCCGCGGCACTTACGTCACCCACAACTGGTGTCCACTTCCCCCCGGGCCCTGCTCCGATTGGCGCTCTTTTCCCGAACCGAACGCGTTCACAGTCATTGGCTTGCACACACACACGCACGCTTGATTTATACGTATACATACACAAACCACAACTACACACGCATTCATACGTGTATTATATTTATTCCGTTCGGTTCGATAGACATATTATTTTTCATACATTTTTTTCCAGACTTTTCGATCACTTATTTTGTATTTTTAATACTTTTAATGCTTCAATTTCGCAAATAGTACAACCGTGACACTGGCGTTCATAATGTTTAGTACGATATAATAATAATAGGTGAAAACTATGTAGTATTTAAATAATGTATACGTATTGCCGCCGAAGACAACCGAAACGAGGGACCGTCCCGAAGAAATATACACCAGGCGGTGAAAATGTGAAAAAAATGATATAATACCTACTTATCGTCAAAACACTGAAACAGGGAGAAGAAAAAGGTCATGAACCTTTGTCCCATTTTGCCGACTAAAATCTTAATAATTTATAGTTTGCCGACTTAATTCCAAAAAATACTTCATTGCTATATAATTTTCCCCGACTAAATTTCAAAATAATACTCATTCAAAACGTAAATAAGCAAAAAAAAAAGGTCTTCGACTTGTTCTACTTTGCCAACTGCTTTTCAGAGTTTAGGGCCGGTGAGACGTCTCCCCCCCCCCCTCAGAGCGGCCCTGATCGAATTAGTGTCAAATAGAGGCAGATATCTCTTTTAAATATGTTTTCTTTAACACTTGAAAATCTGAGATTATCTAGCTAGTAGTTACATATTGTATGGGATGCGTTTCAATATAATATTTTGCGATTTATTAAAGTTTTAAGAAAAAACAAATAAAAAATTTGGGCAAGTCGAATTGATTTGCGGATATCTAATGATCTTTTATGAACGAATGTAGTTTTATTGACGTTGTTAAATTACCATTATAAATTATGCAATTGTAATATGAAATCACGGTATTCAAAAATAGTTTCTGAAATTTAAATTTTAATCTGCCGTCATATATTATATTGTTAGTTCTAGTAAAATAAATCTAAATATATTGTCATCGTTATAAAACTTTTAAAAATCCTTACAATTTAAAGTTTAAACTTAAGTATATAAAAAAGGCGGCAAGTAGGGATAGAAACTGGAAGAACATCGCTCGTTTGGTAGGACACACTTAATGGTGGATATATTAAATTTGAAATCAATAATAAATCATTGCTTTCTATAAAACAATTTTGAGTGGAACTACAAGTATGACTATTGCTGTAAAAAAAAAAAATTAAAATTTTATGACGTTAATATATAACATATTATTTCAGTAATATAACATAGTAACCATAGCAATTTTATTTGTTATTTTCCCATTTATAAAAATTGCCATTATAAAAGATAGCTTTCATTTACGCTTAAGGAAACTACTAAGAAAATCAAAAAATGATCTCTGAAAAGTATCATCTAAAACGAGTTTGTTATAATCAAAAAATATTTTTACTTCAAAATTTCTATTCGACTTTTACCCGAAAAGTTGTTTTCAGAAAACAAAAACATCATAGTATAAAACTAATAGATTTTGAGTTGAATGAGGAATCTAAAAAATAACTATCCTCTAAAAAATTTTTCTTTTTAAAAATATATCTATAATATGGTAGAATAGGTACACATAATATATATATATATTATATTTTCCATAAAGTATTGGTAATTTTTTTAAACCCACAATAGTTGTTAATATTATCTATTATACAGATCTGATAATGTGATATATAGATGTTTTTGAGGTCCTGAAATATTATACGTAATATATGCACAACCATAATATATAGAATAAGCTAAACGTGATTTCATATTATGATACCATATTATGGTATGCATTCATGCAGTGAAAATGAATCAATTATTTTACAAAACTCTTTTCACTATAGCATCTAAATCGAAATTATTTTCTTATTGATTATTTCAATGAATAATTTTGTTTTTGTAGATTTTACTTTAGTTAGTCGTATATATATTTATAACATTTTTGATCTTTAATATACGAGTAGTATCGATTTTCTTTGTATCCTGCAATCCATTGATTAATTGTGACATATCTATTAGCTATTTGTAGGCGTAGGTATATAGAAGATATTTTGTTACACAACTTACACTGTACGCGTATAATGCCATACTATACTTACATTCAATGCTTGAATAATTCAAATAAAATTAATCAATGTTGATTATTATTTTTCATATTTTTGCATTTTTTATATATGAATAGATTTATTTTTAAATATAGGTAATTGGATGTTTGGATCGATTTAAACCGTTCTTATCATATCTATAATAAAATATATATTTGATTATTGCAGAAGATAAGTGGTGACAAATATTTATAGAAATTATAAATTAGGTAATAAAATAATTATAATTACATTTCTTATTTTAATTTCTAAATAAACAGTTTAAATACTACTCAATACTATAATAATTGTACCTATATATATATATATATATTATATTATACTTTTAAACAATTTATTAAATAGTTATATTAATGTCTTATAAATATATAAAGTACCTAATTTAATGAATGATATAAATAACAAAATCAAAATATAATGCATTATTTTTGTCTAAAATAAAAAGGCAAGAATGTCAATATATTTATAACTTCAGTAGCTATATTTTTATATAACGATATACAATATAATATTACAATATAAAATATAATTCTATGGGGAGCAAAGAATCTAATGGTTTTACAAAGATGTTTTTTTTCTTATTATTTTTCTGAAAACAACTTTTGAATGAATTGTTATATGTTTACCCATATTCCGTTATCAAATTTAATGTGGACAGTACTTTTATGAGGTAATTTTTCGATTTAGATTCTGAGCTATTAGTTCCACAATGGTGTGTTTTATTGTTTTTTTTTTATGTATGTATACAATTTTTTGGGTAGAAGGAGTAAAGTAAGTATTTTGAAGTTTTCTGATAGCAAATTCGTTCTATAGTTGGTACTATATAGTATATTATATATAATTTTTTGATTTTCCCAATAGTTTTCATAAGCGTAAAGGAAAAATATTAAAAACAATTACAATTTGGAAAATAATACTACATATAGCTACATTCAGAATCGTTTTATCGAAAAAACTTATATATCTTAGATAAATTATTCATTTTATCAACAATAAAATATGATTTACTATTTCTTTGAAATCCAATGCAGTATCATATTTGACGAGATTCAACTCCTACTGACCGGTATTTTTTTTATTAATTTTTTTTTAAAATAATTGAATAAGTAATATAAAGATCTAAAAAGTACGTAATTAAGTAAACAAAATCCTTTATTTATTTATTTTTACCTTGAATATTAAAAAAATATTCTTACTCTATAATATCTAACCTCGCATTATGATCTATACTGAAAATGTCAATCTATATACTCGTATTATTATACAATTTTAGCTTGAATATTATATATTACTAGTCTTTGTTTTGAAATAATTCTGGGGTTTAGTGTAGCAAGAAGGGCTAATGTTAAAATAAAGAAATCCGATCAGTGTGAAGTTAAAGTATTCCGTTAGTTGGGTGTCAGTAGGATTGGTGCACTTTTTTTTTATCGGACTTTTTTGGTGGATGTATTGTATTTGAAAGAAATGATAAATCATTGCATTCAATAAAACGATTCTCACCGAAGATCGATAAAACATTTTTAATATTATTAAAATAAAATAAAACGACCTTTGACTCTTAAATAGTGAATTTAAAACAAAAAATCACTTACCATAAAACTATTTGTTCTTTATTTTATATCCCCTCTGTTTATAAAATACTATATACTGTATATAAAGGTAGTTTTTCTTTACGCTTAAGCAAACTATTGGAAAAATGAAAATGTGACATCTTAAAAGTACCAATTGGCTATCATTAGTATACAAACTCCAAAACTCCTTGTTGTCAAAACTTTGCTTACTGCAGAAAAAAAATAGCACAAACATTTTAAAATCAATAGCTTCCTCGCTTCACTCAGAATCCAAAATTATTGCGAAGTCGAATTAAAAAATGTAATTATTTATTTGCAACGATTAAAGTAAAAAATTGCAAATGTATGTATTAAGTTATCTAAAATTTATTGGTTGGTCATTGCAATAGTGCATATTAGTTTTATGATACCACCGAATATGTTATAAATTATATGCATGAATATTATTATATATGCAGCGATTTTCTTCTTCATTTTAGTATACGATCTTTAAAATCTTACTGATCAACATATTTCTTGCCACTTCTCTTTGTTCATTGCTAATTCTTGCCAATTATCCCCGGGCCTACAGTTTTTCACATCAATCCTTACCTGATCTTCCATTTTTTCTTTGGATGTCTCAAGGTCTCTTTCCCTTTGGTACACTATTTTGAATTTTACGTATTATCACTCCTTCTTTTCTCAATGCATGGTCGGACAACTGGAAACGTCTCTTTTTAAGATTTTATAAGTCAAAATTGTGTAGTGAGGCCCCCCCTAAACTCGGGGATTTGTACCACTGTATTATTGACTCTTTTTTTTCACAAAAAAAAAAAAATTATTGAATAAATGATGATATAGTAAAATAATAAATTCATCAAAATGTTTTTAAAAATGTCACCTATTATAAACTGTATAATATGTATAGTGTATACATATACAATATTTTATCCTAACTATTTTAATATACATATTTTAATATTATGGCCGATGACATAATAATATATTGTATGAAAAAATTTCATGAAGGGTGTTGAACTTATATGTATCTGGTGTACCTATACGTGGTGTCGAATATAATAAGAGGATGTCGGTTTGGGGTTTGGGTATATACAGCCGATATTGGATCCAATAACCTGCAGGGTTGCACGTGTACCTATAGGGATGTGTACAGTTTACATCGTTCGCCTTGTTTCCGGTCATCAACACTTTCCTGAAACTTCCTGTATGGACATGGCATAATAATTATTACTTCCACCGCCACTGTCCGGTTGACGATATACTTTTTTCCCTATAGGTATATAGTAGTTTTATTTTTTTAGAAATTTGAGACCGGTCCTACAACACGAATATACCTATAATATAATATATATATATATATATAGGTATACACGCACACGAGTAGGGGTAAAACGGTTTTGTATTAAATATCTCCCTTCTCGGTCTATCTCTTCTCGGTCGCTGCCTGCCCATATATAATCAGTCTCGTCCGTATATAGTCCATCGTATGTGCGCTATGTCCTGTCAACCCAACAAACTCGAGTCGAGTTACACCGTAGAGTCACACGTTCAGATCCATTCCATTCCTATTCGTAGCGGACAAGATCTATTACTGTAGTGTATATCACGTGGAGAAAAGCGAGATTCTGTGGTTACGCGTTTTCAAAATCCCACGATATATGTGCCCAGTAGTATATTGGCTCGATATATGCATATATAATATAATATATACGTTCCCGTAAGATATAATAAATTTATTTTTATATATGCGTTCCAATTAATAGTTCCCGTGTATACCAAAAAAAATCTTTCATCGAATCGGATTTCAAAACCCATCGAATATATATTCGTTTTTCTAACACGCTTCATGTTGTCCAGCCGAGATATACACATATTATTATGATGCATTATAATTTTAGGTAATATGGACCATCCAGAGGCGGAACTAGGATAAATGACGACCGGGGAAAATACAAAAAAATACGCCACGCCCTCATAAATTTGAGAAAAAACAAATAGGCAAAAAAAAAAAAAGGTTATCTTATCCCCTTGCTCCCTTTTCAACAGCCTCTTCCTATTTATTTTTTTTTTTAATAACTTCAAAAATCAAAAATAAATATTAATACTTTTTTTTTTTTTAAATAATAATACTTATAACTTGTTAATACATATATTTTTAACATTAACAAAAAAATGTATATACATAAATATACAAATGTTATATAATTAAAACTTAATCTTCCTGGCCTTTATCTCATTTTATCTTCATTTATTAATGAATCAAAGTCTATCATTTTAGTTATTTCTTTTTCTAGTGATAATATTGAAAGATTAGTTAACTATGTTTGACTAATTGTAGAGGGTAAATAAGTCTTTATAAGTTTCAGTTTACTAAAACTTCGTTCATATGTGGCTGTAGTGTAGAGTAATGTTAGATAAAGTTGAAGAGCGATGCAAATATTTGGGAAAATGTCAGCTAATGAATATTCATGAATAAATTCTAATAGTTTTAAAGGGGTTTCATTTTTGATATTAGGTAATAAACTTATTGCATGATGCTTAAAATGTGTTATTTCTTCAGTTAACTCTGAAGCATTTAAATCTTTTTCATATTTCATAGCCAGATCAGCAGCTGCTTTAACCAACTCATTTGTTTCGTTTTTAAATAGTTCAGATCCAGTAAGGAAACCAAAATCGGAAGATACATTCTTTAAAGTTTCAAATCTCCAATTTAAATGTGTAATCAAAACATCACATACATTTATCAAATTAATTATACAATTTTTCTTAGATGACACATCCAGTCCTCAGTAGATTCATTTAAATCCATTTTTTTAATCCTTTTTTTTCTTTTATCTGGAAATTCTGTTGAAATATTAATTTTTAAAGATAATCTTTCAGCATCTTGAAATAAGACATCAATTTTATTATTTCTTAAATTATTTATTTCATTAATTAGTCCTTGAATTATTTTTCCTGCCTGGCATATTGTTATGGTTTTTTGATGAAGATATATATATTTACACAATAAATACTTGCAAGAATAGAATTCCAAACTGTTAATAAGCAGATAAATTCATGATCAATGACAATAAGTAAACTTTTTGCCATTGGTATAGAATCTGCAGGATTACCATTTTCAATGATATTAATTAAAGCACATTCTACTTCAGGTGATTGATTATAAAGAGCATTTATTGCAGAAGCTTTAGAAGACCATCTAGTATCAGAAAAAGATTTAAGAGTTATCTTTAATAATTTCATCAATATTTCCCAGCACAAAGTAGACCCGGAAAAAAAATTTAATAATTGTTGAACTTTACCGAAAAATACTTGCATTTTTACGTTAGATGATACAGAATGAACCCCAGCTAAATTTAAGGAATGTGCTGTACAAGGTATAAACGTTGTGCCCCGCCAGTTTTTATTTTTTTTTTCGAAAACTTTCCAATCGAAAAAATTTTTAATGTGTTCTGAAGAACTTTCATGCTCTTTGATACGTTCCATTTTTTTCCAGTTTGTAAAACCTTGCTTAGGATCCGTTAGGGCACTATATTTTTTACTAAATAACATACAACAAAAAACAGAAAATTGCTTCATTAGGTTGAGAGTACATCATCCATGTTCGTTCACATTTCTCTCCATTATTCAATTGTTTAAAATACCAATGATTTTTGAACGGTTTTGGTACGGCTTTCCCACGATCTGGGCCATGCAGAACAAGTATACATCGAATTTTATCATTAATAACAGGCCATGAATGAGGATTATTAAATATAATTTTAGGTAGATTGTAGGTATTGACATTTTCAACTTCTTTTTGTAAACCAAGATGCTCTTCAGAAATAAATTCATTTTTCATAGCCATATGATTCACAAAGTCACTGTTAATAATATATTCCTTATCACCCTCAATATCTGATACATTGTTATCAATAAATTGTTATATTAAATAAGATTATCTACCATTTTATGAAACTGATGATGAATGAATGATCATTTGAAGTAGTTTAGTATTCACTCTTCAGTGGTAAACTGGTAACGTGTTGTAATCGTAGAATAAGAAAACACGATACATATTTTTCTTATCTATAGACTATAATATAACAGACAGTATACCTATTCTGTGGTAAAACGTTATCAGTTTATTTTAGGGCGCGCACACAATAATTATCTATACTCCGGCATAGGAAAGAATGACCACGACACGCGTACATCGGTTGACACCGCCTCATACCGCACCTTAGCCGATTGTGAACTTACTGTTGGTATGCAACGCCGAGCGCTGCTTCTGGCAGACGTGTACAGTGTGAGAGAAGTATTAAAACCGGCATACAACATTGAACATACAACATGGCTACAATTTGGTTACAACAGTATTTAAAATTGAATTATATACCTACCTAATATATGAATATATAATATCTAAATAAGCAAAAAAACAAGTAATTTTTTCAATTTTTTCCCAAAAGTTTTTACGTCACTTATGCCAAAATTTTTTACGTCAGGGGTTCAAACCCCGTCTACCCCCACCCCCTAGTTCCGCCTCTGGGACCATCTGCATTTCAAAACTGTAGAGCGATTCAAAAATATCGAAAAGCTAATTAAATTCACTGATATTTTCCTTTGATGAGCGAATCGATTGAATTAAAATAATAACATAATAATACATATTACTATACTCATTGCTTATACATTTTGGATGGATTAAGTAACTTGTAAATTTATTTACATAAAATATAAAATTCAAATTTTATAAATTAGCTATTTTGTTGAATTTGAAATTTTATATTTTATTCGTTACTTATAGTTTTAGATTTCTAAACGCATAAATGTAGTCGCCATCTATTATCCCAGTTGTGTTCGTTGGTCTGTCTGTGCGTAGTTACTAGTATACATAGTTACGATAGTTGATTTTGTTACTAGGGAAATAGATATCTATTATTCGTTTTGTTTTATATTTTTAGATTATTATTTGAAATACGTTTAGAAATCGGGAACTTAGCACGCTTGCAGAGTGGGCTTTCCTAATTTGTTTATTTTTTATAAATTATTATAGCTCTCCAATTTTCTAGTTGTTGCAGTCTTGAATTGTGCAGATGGTCGATATGACAGGTTTAAATCAGAAAAATATAATTGTTTGTATATAAAAAATCGATACATATGGTTAATTCAGATGATATACGAACAATAATTACATATATTTGTACATACGTAGTAAATTTGTTTTGTTAGATAACAGTATAACACGTGTAGAATATCACTGCAATACCTATATTCATAAATCGCGTATGGACAATATCTTGTAATTTTTTTTATTTTTATTTCATATGGCAGTCTTGCAGTCTTGTAATTGACCTATATATTTCAAATATAATACTTATACATATTATTATTATTATTATTATTATTATTATTATTATTATGATATTATAACATAATAAGTGTAATGCTGTGTTTTTAGAGCGGCAAAATACTCTCGTCAATGTCAACATCAATAGGGAATAGAGGGGATTTGTTGTTTTTTCTTTTTGAACATTCGACCATTAATGAATATTGTCTCGCTACGGGTGTTCAGCTCCTATAAGGCGCGGCGTTTGTGCATCTGCAGCAGAACGCGAGCACGTGCCAAATGTAGACCCCATATAAACGAGGAGTGTATGGAAGATTAGAGATTTTTGACAGCAGTATTCAAAAACCAATATCCGAATGACTAACTAAAAAAATAAATGAACACGTACAATTTATTAATCTGAAATTTGTAAAATATTATTTAGAAAACCAAACATAGCCTGCTGCGATATAATAGTAATGTATAGATTATTATTTTTGCTCACCCAAAACACCCTTAGTAATAGTACGCCACTAATTTCTATAATATTAATAATAATGTAAACATATTGGCTGTGGTTATTGTTGTTTCGTCATTATGCAGTGTATACCTACATAATGTGTAATATCTCGACTCCACCGTCATGGGATAGTAGATATACACTCAGACGATAATGTCTGCGGACGCGTCGTTCGTCTGGAATGATATATAAAACAATATCCACGTAGGCCACACAACACTATATATAGGTAAACCTGGTCACGTCAACTTCCGATCCAACGAACCCAAAGGCTGTTATTATGTTACATATGGTCACCCGCCCGCCTAAATATATAATATATAGTGTATATATTATTCGTTTCCTTTACCAGCGATATGCGATAAAATAAATAAAATATCCACTCCAAAGAGTAACCAATCATAGGTGCCTAATTAGACATATACCAAGGTATAGGTATATAAAATATATAAACTGCAGTGTATACAAGTTACAACAAACGTCATCATCATCATCATCATCAGTGTACTCGAGGTTGCAGTATATACAACCGATGAGATCGCGGTTGAATTCATGTGCGGCGGCTGTTATAATACAATATATATATATATATATATTTTTTTTTATATATATACTTATTATAAAAAAACAATGTCTCCCCGGAGAGGTCACTGGCACACGACAATATAGTTTGTAGAACGAAAATATCATAACATTGATCTTATATCATTCGGCCGTGATGTAGGAGACATATTTTATTATACACTGTAGACTGTCTTAATAGTTGATTATAGATCAACAAAAACTTTTCAGGTAATTTTTAGAGTACCGAATAGAATTTCTCATATTTTTATTGTTTTAAAAATTAGTTGTTGTGGCAGCTGAGAATCTATTAGGTAGCAAAACATTAGGACAATTGTCAGTTGCTGCAGGGATGAAATGAAACTTAAATTCGAATTCAACTGGTTTGCTGGAATAAACTTTCTGTCATTCTGTAAAGATTTGTGTAGTTTCTAGTTATAAACCGAAATAAAAAGTGAAATTTACAACGGTGATAAGTGGGTCGTAGGGAAAAGTGCAACAAATCAATTTACAGATTGATAACCAAAAGAAACTGCATAGGCATAGTAGACGATATGTACAGAGATGTGTAGACAATGCATACATGCCTAAATATCATTATATGGTATAGATACGAAATTTTATATAAAAAACCGCGTGTATCGGCAATTTCTACGAGCGTTATTCATTTGACGAATGACACAAAATTTATTTGGCTACACCGGTACAGCATAAATCGTTTAGGCGATAAATTAATCGACCGTTTGAGCGAATTTATTACATACTCGTATATGATATAATACATAATATATATGTTATTTTTATTTATACTATTATTTTTATTTCGTCTGAACCTATATAGACCGAGTCGGGTCACTCGTTCATTTTAATTCGAAAATATCCCCCCATTTGTATTGAAATACTGCGGCGTGCGGCGTAAATAAATTAGTATGAACAAAAAAACTGTTAGGTGTTCATATAAATTTCACCCAAATGAAGGTTGACCCTTTCTACAGTGGCATTATTTCCGGGATTGCGTGCAAGGATATATCCATTTGCATCAGATGAATATTTGTATATATTTGATAAAATTGCAAATTACCTATATAGAAAATCCAATTTGTGTACTACCTAAGTGCCATTGAAAACGTGCGTATCGATGTTCACAGTTTTCATTTTGGATTTCCTCATTTTCCTCTCAACCACGACCACTTTGAGATTCAATTTTTGATAAGAATTCGACAATACATTTTTCACCTCGCAATTCGCGACCCAAAATCTATTAAAAATGTATTCGTTCGTTCACAGATCATTCGTTTATACAAGCGTACGATGGTGGCTTTGAATTTCGATTCAAGTCGAAATTCAAGTCGATTCTAGTCGGTATATATTATCTTCTGAAAATATGTATTTTTCGTTCCATTTTATCTGAAATTATAATATAATCTATTATATGTTATATATATACGATATGGGCGATTTAAATTTATTAAAATCACGAATATACGAGTTTTACGCCGATTAAAATAATAATTTGTGGTAAAGTAATAATATGTATATACATATATACGGTCGTAATACTATACGCATTTTGCGTATATTATAATTATGTATGAATATCGGCACTGGCGACGATGAGCGACCCCGCTCGCACAAAAGGGACAAGATAATCGGCGCGCCGTGTCCCAAGAAAAAAAAAATGTACGCGTGTGCGGCACGTGCAGTGTTGTGGATTACCTAATATGCGGTGCGCTTCGGACATACGTGTGCCGTCCGCACACAAAATATAGTAGCCGCGATGTAATCGGCTAATCGTTTCGCAAATAATTAAAATATAAAAGAAGAAAAAAAAAAAACGAAAACCATACGATAAATATCGGTAAATTGATATCATTGGCGGGTTGTTTGCTTTTGGATTTTGGAGATAATATTATATTGAAGATACGCAGCAGCAGCGCATGATATTTAGTTCATGGGAACATTGCATAATAAACTATACCTACACTAGATTGACATTCGAACGCATATTATATTATTATCCGAATAGAGGGCTACTATTGATAGGCACCTACTATTTAGGAAACACGTAAATATAATAATACACCGTCTTCAATGCATAGGTACTAAGGGTCGGTTTTACAATTCTTGGTTTAACTCGAGTTCAGTCGAACCTGGTTCATCGACTGAACCTATAGTTTAACTTACTGTCGGTATTACAATCACAGAGTTACCTAACCGCAGTTCAACCTGTGGTTTAATAAAATTATCTGTGATTATAGAATAGCTGGGTGATAATAGTGAATACATTGATAATTGTGTGATTGTGGTATAATCAATGTCAGTTTCGTTTTTATTGTTTCTACATTAAATTAAATTTTAAAACGACTTTATTTAATTTATCCGTATAATAAAAATGATATCTGACGATGAAAATTTGACGGATGATGAAGAGTTTATGGAATTAGCACTAATCATAAGTTTTCCTCGAAAAAGAAAGACGTTTCTTGAGCGACCTAACCATTTTATAAAGTGGAGAAATTAACAATTCTTTAGTCGCTTTCGTCTATCTATAAGAACAGGGTATATTTCATTCTAGTTCATATTAAAGAAAATATTACGTCACCAACAAATAAGTACAGTACGAAACTGAAATTTCAAATCATCAAAAAATATTGATATCTCTGTTATCAACATTAATGAACAACCAAATTGCAGATCATCTTTGAACTCGGTATAACTCACTAAAATCAGCGGATCACATAAACCGTGATTTAAACTAGATTTAGCGAATTGTAATATGTACTTTTCGATTTGAACTAGGTTTAAACTACTATTGTAATACCGACCTTAAATATCTTGGATCTAAATTCCATTTATTGGAATGGATACATTTTTCGTTCTTTATTGCGTGTGCAATAGCCTACAGTTTAGGTACTGCAACATTGATTTTTTTAAGTGGCAACCCCTATTTTCGATACCAAATTATAAAATAGACTAATGTTTTTAAGAATAATCTATTGCTATATACATATATAAACTAAATACAAAGTTGACTTACAGTCGTTTCAACTTTGAGAAAAATCGAATTTTTAAAAATTTAAAACGGCTGTAGCTTGGTAAATTTTTAACGACTTTTAAAAAATTATCCTATCCAAATCCGATATCAAAAAATAATCAAATAAAATATTAACCAATAAGAAATTAATTTTATGTTTTCAAATTTGAGACGGCTGTAGCTTGATCATTATTTTGTTTTAAAATATTTTCTTAAAATATTTTGAACTTTATATGGATAATAAATCATTAACAATATAGCCCATTAGATAAAATATTAACATTTTAATGTACCTATACTTCAAAAATATAGATAGAGATATGCCAAGGTTCTAAAAATGTTTACTTGAAAAAAATCAGGTTGCGCATTAAATATAGGTACTCCAAAATAGTTTTATTCTAAAACGTGAAATAGAACGAAAGCTGTTAGCGGGATAAATAAAAACAATACAAAAAATCATACGTGACCTTCCGCCTTAAATCATTTTAATGATTATATTTAGGTATATGTGGTATTTAGTGGTACCTACATTCAAGACAGGGGTATAAGACATGGGTGTATAGACGAAAATTGTCTATAAAAATAAATGCACTAAATTTAAAATGCATGCTGTTAACAGATATAATATATCGTTGCTATTCTTTTATGCTTTTAAAATATATTTTTAAGCTCAGTCGGTAAACACAAGTGTTTTACATAGGTAATATTTACTTGTCTATACAAATATAACATATTTAGATAATTTAATCGTTATACTATATCGTAATACTTTACGTTTTAGACGGTGGTTCAAGTAAAAAAAAATAAAAAATCCTTCCGCTGTCACTGTGATGTATTAAACATTGTAGTAGATATAGCCTAAAGTTATATTATGTTCCACTTTTTTGTACTTTAGGAGTTTTTTATTTTACTTTTGAGGGTACCTCAATGTCTCTGCACAAAAACGCGAACAAATGATTTATTAATACAGCATACTATATACGTTTTCCGAGAGAAATGCATACAATTATTTGCCTAAATGTTTAGTTTTTGGCTTTTTGCACGGTATAAAAGCTACCAGTTAATTATTTAGTAGATATGGTGTTAAAAAAAAAATATCCATTTAATAACGTGGTTCACATGCAAATAAATTGATAAATAGAACGCTTATTTGGTATCTATAATTCGTACTTATACATTACATTAGGTACCTATACATATATAAATAGTGAGTACAATAATGAGAGGGGTCCATCGGTACACTAAAAGCAAATAAACACCTGTGTTTGCAGGACTTCTTATTATAGCTTGTCAATTGGTGTATACTTGTATATAGGAGACTATAATTAAATAAATGACACACGTAACAGTATACACTATACATTGTATACAGTCAATGCTTTGCAGGTATACTGCACGACGTTGTAAGGGTTTTGGATTTAAAGGGCGATAAAAAGGGACTATTATATCCGTAGGACTATTGTTCGTGTGTAAAACAGTTAAATGGACGCTGGCATTAAAAAAAAAAAAAAAAAAAAATGCTATACTCATTTTATGTACACTAATATAATATAATATTATAGTATACACTACTCGTGAACCAAATAAAATTTACTCCGAACAATATTATTATTATGCCAGAGCCAGATTACTTTATTTTTATTTTTATTATTCATAGTATGTTACTTAATTAATAAAATATGCCAACATTGGGTTAAGGCAGTGTGGTATTTTGTTACCGGTTTTAATTTTAAAATCCACTATATGACTAAATACGATAGGTACATTTAATTTAAATAATTTATAAATCAATAAATTACTTATTATTTTACATTGCTTACTTCGAAATGTATCTCCTACTCGTATTTTGTTCTAATTAGTGATTATAGATCAATGGCGGCTTTTTTTTTGGGGGGGGGCATGTCCCTCTCAAATCCCGAAAAAAAGAGCCGTCACACGCAAGCTGATATTATACACAGCGTTATCCACCCAAAATAACGCGGTTGTGTTCCGTAAACGTGTATAATAGTACATATTATTTGTAATACAATTAATAATTGGCGCTCTGTATGCATTCATTTTTTTAGCAATAATGAAAAAAAAAAAGGTCATCAACTCAATTTTTTTCGGTACCACCTCCCAAATTAAATACTATAGAGCCGCCATTGTTGTACACAATATTGCATGTATTATGATGATCAATGTTGTTAAGTTATATAATATGATTATATATAACTTATTTATTAATTAATTTTAAAATTAGCCTATATAATAGTAATTAGTAAGCGAAAAAAAAAATATTTAACAAATTGTTTGAAATAATTCGAATGAGCACGTGTTATCCGTATCCTGTGGACGCATCAATGTCGAATACTATTTCGTTAGCAGGGCTGAGAAACCAAAACAGCAGGTGGTAGTTGGTGACCAGTGACCACACCAAGAACTAACTGATGTGATCGGGTTGCGACCGTATATAGTTGTATCAAATGACTTAAAACACAGGAAATGCGGTGTAGCACGTGCACCGTTCGGCAACTGGCTAAATCATTATCCATCTATATGGTTTGAACTTGGCAATATAACTCGAATAAATTATTTTTGAAAATAAAATTATACATAGAAAATGACTTGAATAACAATCATAAATTGTGAAAAGCCGGTTAGTAGGCAAAGGTAGAAGCACTTCGCTCGTCAGATAGAACGATATATTGAATTTGAAATTAATGATAAACTATTTATTTGGATAAAACGATTTTGAGCGAAGCTAGATACTTATAATATTATTTTCCTATTTATAATAACTTTATGTTATTTTTGATAGTTTTCTATTACGCTTAAGAAAAATACGGAGAAAAACGAAAATTGAGCTTTTTAAAACACTATAGCTACAATAAATTTCTTATCAAAAAGATTTGACCCAAAAAATTCTACTAATATAAATATACATATAAGTATAATAGTATACAATATACGCATAAAAAAAAACAAATCAAATGTTCAAATTCTATAAAAAATTACTGATAAGTGTTACTGAATAGTATTGTTTTTGAAATACATATTTATTAAAATAAAAACAAATTATTTTGGTAGACATTGGGTTTTTATTTTTATATAAATAATTCTACAAGTAACTTAACACCAAAATATTAGTTTAATTAATTACATATTAAACAGATTTTCAATATTACAATGTATAACTATAGGTACATTAATGGGTACATAGCTATATATATAACATTTATATAATCATAATAGATTATTAGAAAATTTTGAATTTATTAGATTTCAAAACCTATTTATTTTTCTAATACCTTCTTTGACATTCTTTAATACCTAATTTAAATGTTTACTAAATACTAAATACATTATAGTTATAACTTACATTATTTGAAATGTAACATAGATTACAATTTTTTTAAAATACGAATCAACAACTTTTATTTTTTTTCATGGGCTCCATTGCTTCCATTTTTATCATACAATATTTCCGTTAATATTAAATATATTTAAAGATACCGTACCATACTGGTAACTACTAAATATTAAGTTATTAAGTAATTACAATAAAAATCATAAAACAACGAAATATTTCAGACATTTTGATAATAATGCTCTTACCCCCATGGCTCTTATTGTATATATCAGCTGTGCTTGCCTTTGACAGAAAATGCTGAAATTACAGTGTATCCACTCATAGATTAAATTAATTTGTTTAAATATTATTATTTCATAATACTTATCATTATTATCAACTGTCAAGACGTGTCAACATATTTACTAATATTACTCATTGAATCTTGACAAATTAAAATTTTCTATTATAACGACTTACAATAACCACAAAAAAAACCTCTGGGGGAATCCTGTACACCACCACCAGTGGTAAATCACCACTGCGGCTACTCAACTACTTATACTCAAGAAAGTGTATACCTACAAAAAACAATATATAATAAAATATAATCCTAATAGGTAAAATCTACTATCATTTAATTTAATTCATTTTTAAATTAATGATAATTAATAAAATAACTATAGACCGCTATGCTTTTTAAATATAATCGCCAAAATGATTAACTAACTAAGACCTAAAAAGTAAAAATACCTAAACGTATTTTATTTTTTTATGTTTCACAGGTCATTTAGGCGTTTTCAGCTTTTTAAAAGTTCTAGACAACGATCTTGATTCTTGATCGTCCGCATTTTCAAAATTTGATGTCTCACTGATTTTCTCTTGTCACTTGTCACTTGGTTTATCCAATTTTTTCGTTGCCTTTCTATTGATAGTTTTTTATTTGGCTTATTATTTAATACACGTGTCACGTTGTATTATCTTTCCGATTGCTCGCCAAACATAGCCAACCTATTCGAACCATTCAAATTTTAATAATATTTGTACCTATACGAGATTTCCCTTGAGAGTAATGTCGACATTAATATTATGAACTAGATATATCTACATGAAGTAACTACATGAAGGAGACACAAAATCAAACAGCACTAATTCAGCAGCCAAATGTCGGAAGACCTCTTGGTATAATCGAAAAAACCCTTCTGACTATTATACAAAATACCACGTAAAAACGTATAGTAAAAAGTCTTCAAAAAACATATAAGAAAAAATAAAAACCCACAAAAAATTTGACACAGATACCATTCAACCCATAAAATGTAGTATAAGGATAATCCAAATAAATGTAGAAGGTCTAACAAGAGTGAAGGCCGATATTTTGAACAAGCGTTTCACCAAGGCAGACGTTTTGGTGATATAGGAAACATAGGTACATCAAAGAAGAAAACACGAACCGTTTAAGATACACCGATTCTACATTGAACTATATTGGGTACAAAAACATGGGCAGACAATTTCTGTTAACCACAGAGTGCCTTTACTTAAGAGGACGTGACACCCATATTTTTTGTCTTCGTATAACCAACTGTTAATATACGAAATTCACTCTTCAGAATTTGTATCACAACTTTGTCATTTTTAATATTAGAGTAAATTGGCCTATTACCAAATGTTTAGACAAGATTATTATTTATACCGTAGTATCATCTTGTTTCAAGATAGCAGCGTTATTAATATCGTATAGAGCAAGATTTAAAGTCTCTCTATAAGAATGAGCGTTGAGAGGTAAGGATACAGTTTGAATACGAAATTCTACAAGGAACGGAGAGGGTAGGAAACTAGAGGAACAAAAGAAATGGTAGCAATGATAACAGTGGGTGAGTTGGAACTTGAAAAAATATGATTGAGGAGACTCCGATGAGTATTTGGTAGATTATTTATCTGATAGAAGTTCACGTATAAAAAAGAATCTATTAGATGTAAGGAGGTAGAGGAAAGATGATCGGTCGTTATAAACCCAGGCGATAATTAATCAGCTGACATTAAGCCAATTAAAATCACCACAAATAAATGTAAAGAACGAATTGAGAGACAAAACTAACTGCTCCGCCAATGCGGTAAGGGTCTCAAATCAGGAAGACAACAATAAGATGGTCAATAAACAGCTTTAATTAATATCCTGGTGGAATTAAAAGACAACAAGGAAATTATTTGATCGACGGAATTAATATCATCATCAATAGACCCTGAATTAAGCAATGCATTTATAGCGACGAGAACCCCACCGCATCGAGTATTGTCACTATTTAAAGGATTTCAATTAAAACAGAAAATCTGAAAATTATCTAGGCCAAGCTTAGAGTTATGGATGTCCAGAAATAGTCAAGTTTCAATGATGATGATGATGATGTTGTTGTATCGGTTGAATATTGGAACCGAGGCTCTTAGAGTAATTAATTTAGTCTTAAGGCCCCGGAAATTCTGACAATAATTTTAGGTTAAGATTAGGACTAATATTATATTAAATAGGAGGAAATTGTACATTTATAGGAGAATTTGAGTGGTTATTTACAAAATTCAAATATTTATGAACTGTGGTAGAGAGGGCAAAGAAGGTGAAGGTTGATGAGAGAGGCATTTGGGTATGCCAACAGTCAGAGTCGGTAAAAGGATCTCCAAAGCAAGTCAGTTTTTTAACTGACTGAGCGAAGAATGGTTTGCTGATTGATTAAGCATCCCAGTGATTTGACCATTTTTACAACAGATAGGATCCCATTATTTTTCGTTTTTATTTAATTAATTTATATTCTCATCGTCGAACGGTCTCGCATCTCAGCTGCTCGGCTAGCTCAGTCGGTAGAGTACGAGACTCTTAATCTCGGGGTCGTCGGTTCGAGCCCCACGTTGGCCGCCATGTGTAATATAATAAAAATAAAATAAATAAAGTTCAAAGCCAAAGAGTAATATAATAAAAATAGAAGAATTACTAGTAACTAGCCAATGGGTTTTAGTTGGGGTTTATGTGTAATACGATGAAAATATAATAATGGAGGTAATACGATAGGTAAGGTAAAGTTCAAGTTCCGATACCTATCTTGTAATGTAACAAAATCAGAATGGAGATAGGTACCAAGTTGATTACCTATCTTGTAATTTAATAAAATGATAGCGGAGATAGGTACCAAATTGGATACTATCTTATAAATTATAAAAATGAGTGAGAGATTAATTTGGAAATAATTAGTAAAATATGCAATAGATATTATAATTGAGTGAATAATAAATATGAATTTTGGGTCTGGCTAATCATTATTTTTATTATATTACTTAAAGATTATGTATGGATACCTAAGGATGTCTAATGGTTATATTTTAAATCGCACTTACCTTGGTGTAGAATTGAAGATAACACGTTGAACACTAGAATCACTTATAATGGGATACAATAGGGATCTTAGGTATAAAAGGAGGTTGTGGGTACGATAAATTGTTACTACCTATACAAAACACACCTTACGATATATTGTTGCAGAAACATACGTTCCTGAATAAGTTCCCTTAACTCAAAGATATAATCAATGTACAGACGAACGGTTAAGTCCCCGTAATCAAGTCAAGTCTCTGAATTGCAGTGTATGCAATTCGGTTCCTTTAACTCAAAGATAGAATCAATGTACAGACGAACGGTTAAGTCCCCGTAATCAAGTCAAATCTCTGAACTATGGTGTACCAAAATTACTATAGCACTGAAATCAATTAATTAAATAAAATATGAAATTGAATAGTTGCGACTAAGGTAAATGAAGTAGTTGAAATAAATTAAACAAATTTGCTCATGTAAACACACAAATGAAATAATTATCTAAAATGCACAAAAAAGAGTAGAATAAATATGGAATAGATGGGCCCAACGTACGTGACAAACAAAGCTTGTAATGCTAATTCGAAACGTACGTAAAATTTACCCAAAAAGGAAAACTGGTTCTCTCCATAACCAATCTCGAGTGCTAAAAAGCAGAGCAGTGTACTCACGAGAGCTGATGGAAAAAGAAGATACCCAAGCTGGTGTCGCGATAGATTTTATAACCTTATCTGTGAGCCCCACTTAGTTGTAAAAAAAACGTACTGGAAAGGGTAATTTGATTAAACATATGTCTGTAAACTTGTCAATTGTTTCGGGTGTGGCAATTATTTTATGCCAATATAACAGCTATTGGGCGTTGGCTTGACCTTTAATGTGATATACTCATGTTTGTGCATTGCACATAATCAAATCCTTTGTCTTATTTATTTTATATGAAATAAGCAGGTACCCCATATTACATTCAATATATTACAGTATCTAACAGTGATGTTGAGTTCTTCCATTTTCTTTCGGGTTTCAAGATCAGCATAAACGCGTCGAATTTCCTATCATTCAAGTGGTTCTCGGTTACAAGAAACTGATATTGAAAGAGTTGAGTTGCCTGTACAGTGGGAATTCTTCCCAGAATTAATGTCGGTAATGGATTAACGGGCAAGCTCTTTGGAAAAAAAATAAGGAATCATATTACCTTGGATAGATAAACCAAAAATACCTAGATAAACTTTATGAAAAGCAGACTAAGCTGCCTTCACGAGATACATAGAGAAAAACATAAAACGAATCTACCCCTCAACAAACAATTATATAAGATTTATCTAAATTATAAAAACAGCAGCAGTGAATTCGATACAGAGAAGAAAACACAGAAAAAGTTATATGCCTACTATACTAGCCAGAATAGTATATTATGCTACTTCTGAAATAGAAAACAACAGGATTATGACCTTGATGAGGAAATAAGTAAGTGGTGAATAACAGTAATGGGCAAATGGGTTACATTCATTCCAGTAAAAAGTGCTGAGCTTTACTGAGGAAGTGGGAGAGGGGTGCTCAGCCGACATGGAAGTAAAGTGAGATGTCGGTAAATAACATAGATACCAAATATATTTTTCAAAACATCGAACAGTCCAAACATGAAAAAATAGAAACATGTATGGTTGTATAGAATATATCACAGAAACTGAGGTTGTAAATGCACTGAAGGCGGTGAAGAATGGTAGTAGAAGCAGATGTAAATATTTCTGAATGCATCAAAAACCCAGTATTGGGTATTAACTATGTATTATGGTGGATTCAACGATTATAAGTCATAAATCAACTGTATAATAAAAGTTAATTTTTCGCTTGGTTCATATACATAAAAATTCAAGCCCATGTTTAGATTTCGTTTTCGAAGGGGTCCAAAATATATTTTATAAATTTTAGTACATATTTAATTGATGTTTTGTCCACCATAGGCCACATAGCGATTTATCGGATTTATGGATTTTTAAAACAGATTTAAATTTATCAACAAATTAACTGTAATCGAATTTTTTACATTTTTATTTTTTTTATCCAATATTTGAATATAATATGGTGGACTAAAATTTAGTGATTTTTAATAAATTAAAATTAGTTTAAGGAATAAATATTAAAAAAATTAAAAGTCGATCAAAAATAGGGAGTTTTCCAAAAAGAATTCAAGATATTTACGGACAACTCAATCAATGATGGACAAAAATAGGTTTTTTTTGCCTGTGTACCTATAAATATCGTCACAGAGAACCGCCTTAAAAATTATATTTAACTATAGTTAGGTATATATACATTTTTTTAATAAAACTATGATTACTTATTTTTGGTAAGTTCAAAAATTAATGATTTAACAACGATGTTTTTATAATTTTTTTTTTTTTTGCAATGTTTTTTATAGCTGTATCAATGTTTTTTCGCATACCTACTACACACCTGCAAGGGCTAATAATTTTTGGCCCGTTCCGGTCCAGCAATTTTTTTCTTTAGCCCGGCCCGGTCCGGTCTAATAAATAGAAAAAAAGCCCATGTCCTGCACGACACGAAAAAAAACTGAGGGCTTAAAAAGCCCTGTCCGGTTCAAGGATTTTTTCTAAGACCCGGTCTAAAAATATTTGTAAAAAAAGCACCGTTCAAAAAAATTTGTTAAAAAAGCCCTTACCCAGCCCAAAACAAATTCAAGATAACATCATACTCTTTGTTTTTAAGGGGTTAAGTTTAATTTATAGCTTATACCTACTTAACAAATACATATGTAACTATTGTTATTATTTAAAAAAAGTCCGGGCCTGGCCCTTAAAAAACCCAGTTCAACTTTTTTAAACTTTAGTTGTAAAAAAAAATCCCAGACCCGGTTCAATTTCAGTACGGCTTGGGCTTTTAAGGGTGGAACCGGGCCGGCCCGGGCCCTTGCAGATCTTTAATACTTATCTATATCCATTATTTCACCTATATGATTGTTTTGGCATGTTTTACTGTTACGTTTAAACAGTGGTGTATTGGTAAAAAAATTCGTGAGTATACGCTATTTTTAAAAAAATGTAGGTCCCAAAAATTTTTTTCTCACTTCACACGAAAAACATTCAGCGTTTCAAATTTACAACTTTTAACTTTCAAACTTTTTTTACTACATTTTTACATTTAAACGGAACGAAGGAGCTGTTAATTTTACAAATTGTGTTATTTTTTCTGTGAGCAATTTTTGGATAGAAAGAATTAAGTAAGCCATTTATTTTATTTATTTTTTATTTATATGAATTAACGCCATTTGGCTTTTTAAAAACAGTATTATATAAGAAATATAACATAATTATTAAATATATAGCAGTATTACAAATTGTATGATAACAGTTATATACACCGGAGCTTCGCTTAGAATCATTTTATCGAAAGAAATGATTTAACATTGCTTTAAAATTCAATATATTCACCATCAGTATCCTACTCATCAAGCGAATTGCTTCCACCCCCTACTGACCGGCTGTTTTAATTTGAAATTTGTGATCTGTGTTACATTTAGAATTGTTATTTATTTTTATATTGATAATAGATAATATTATCCGATTGTCATTTGAAATAAATACAATTAACAAATTTAAGCATCATGTTTCAATCAATATTTAATCATCATTTAATTTAGAAACAAAATATTGACATACCATACAAGTATAATTAAAAAAAAACATTGTGCTGAATGCCGATGCCCACAAAAATCATATATTTATCTTAAAATAATGATTAGGTAGTTTTAGTTCAACTATGTATGATTTAGTATGTTATGTCTTGCACTATTAACGTTGAAACGTATAATAATAAATGAATTGTATTAATTGTCGTGAGTGACAAATGTAAATGATTAACTTACTATAAATTGTTTTGTATACATGCAGTGCTATAATTAATATTTGTGATCATAATACACCCTCGGAATTGATGTAAATAAATCAAATGCAAACACTATTTCTATAAATACTCTACCTAGTACCTACTACACAACAGTCCGTACAACAGGTATTAAGAGTAAAATATTTATAATATATCTTCTTCTCCTGTGCCCTCTCTTCCAACTATTTGTATAATAAATATATATTACATTATATTTTTTTGGAAATTATATTTATTAATAACTATATAGTCATATAAATATGGTTAAATGTTAAAGATTAATCAAGATTGCAGTCCATTTGTCACTTTTGTACAATGTATTTTCGCTACCACATCATCGTTTCTGGATGTCTTAATCTTAATCTCCATCTTAGAAACGCTTAAACCAGTCAAAGGTCTTTGAAAGATTTAAAGAATCGTCCCTCAAAGCAGTTTTGGTTATTTCGTACGTTTTCGTGCATTTTTACCAAGTTTCAAACAAAACTTGATGCATACACGTTGTTCGTTAATTTCGGGCATGTAGAAAACGTCAAACGAAACAAACTGACTCGATTTAACCATGTGTAATATTAAACTGAGATAAGATACTGAGACTTCGGGTTTTGTTTAAAATATTCATTAATACCTACGTGGGGAATATATCTATATTTTATAGTTTAAAACAATATCATGTCTAGATTAGCCGTAATAATGTTTGTCCCGGTAATTCTTAAACATCCCTCGTATATCAAATATCATAGGCATACAGATAAGAAACAAAATTATATTCTTTACAATTTTCAACAATAATATATATTATATAATAACATTTATATCGTCGACTTAAAGTCCAAAATGACAAATTTTTCAGGAGACAATAAAAAACGTTTAATAAATTCGATTTGAAAAAATTCAACATTATTTTTTCCCCTGAATTTAAAAAACAAACAGAATTGCATTAATGTTAGAACAATTTTATTCTAATAGTGTTAATTAAATTTTTTTAATGGACTTGGGACTATTTCTTCTTAAATCGTGTAATAAATATGGGGATCCGCAGTGTTAGGTAAGTTACTTTTAAAAAGTAACTAAGTTACGTTACTAGTTAGAAAATTAAAAGGTAACTAGATAACTTTTTCGTTACCTAAATACAAAAGTAATACAGTTACAAAACTTTTTAAATTCAAAAGTAACTAGTTACAATGACGTTACTTTCAACATTTTTAAATATATAAAATGAAAATAATAAAATAAAATATAAAAAACATTTTTATTTTTCTCTGATAATATTCAGTCAAATATTATAAAATTAAATATCATGCCTACTTCTACTTATTATATAAAATCAAACAATCGTAAAAATATCCACTTTTCGCAGGGCCATTTTCGATGGGCCATTAGTAAATTTAGACGAATTTATTAGAATGAATTTTATTTTTTATTTATCGATACGTAACGCGTTATTTTACAAAATTACTTACAGCTGATAACTAACGTAGTTACTCTTACGTTACTCTACAAAAATTAAATAACGAAGTTACTATAACGTCACTCGAAACAGTAATTACGTTACAGTAACGAGTAACGTAAGTTACGTTATTACCTAACACTGGAGATACGACACTCTGATAATATTTGTTCAATGTATTTACCAACGATTTCTGTTTATAATATTATTCTCTACTTTACATGGAGATATTGTGACATTCAGATACGAGATTTTAAGCATATAATATTAAATGAATGTTACCTACTATGGGGGGGGGGAATATATATATATATCTATATATATATATAATATACTTCGATTATAATTTATTATATTATTAGTTTTAAATTTTTTGATTTATTACACTTTATAGTATAGGAGATAAACGTGAAATGAAATAAAAATGAAAATATTATCGAGATTTTTTTCCGCGCCTTGAGTAGACGTACCTAACCTATACGTTAGGGGTTAGTCTTCCTGTGTATAGGTATATAATATTATTATACTTTGTAACATATTATATGTATATTACGAATACCTGTACGTATAATATAATGCGTAAATTATACTTAAATGTATGTTCCGACAGTACACACGCAGTTAACGGTGGTGCGTGTAACGGGAGCTTTCGAGTCGAGGGATGGGCATATGTATATAATAATATTATAGTAGCGGTGGCCGGCGGTGGACGGGTGGCGGTCGTCGGGAAGGGCCCGACGAGTAAGGGTGAACTTAATAAAAAGCCAACACAGGCTCCCCAAAACGGTTGTGGGGCTTCGCGCGGCCCGAACCGACCGACCGCGCGCTATCCAACCAATACGCTCGGCTACAAACTTAACGCCACTTGCGGGTCTTCGGCCGTCCCTTCGACTACCCCGCGCCTAATCTCGTCAACAATCGCTACAAAAACACATCGTTTTATTCAGTACGGTACTATATATATATATATATATATATATGTATATATGTACATACAAAATTGTGTATACAATACACATACGTACATACATTATATTATATGTAGTGTTCGGCGCGCTGTTCCCCTGCGCTTTACCCCACCCTCCCCCCCCATTTACCCCAACGCTACCAGAAATGCGTAGCGCTGCTGCCCGCCGCCCGTCACGACAGCGACGACGACTTCGTCGACGGCGACGTATACAGTAGCGGTGTGTGAATGAGAGAGAGTGAGAGAGAGGGACCGTGCGATACATAATATATAGAAGAGCGTGGTAGACGCACTAACAATATAATAATAATAATTGCGGTAATATCGAGAGAATAAAGACGAGTAAAAGTTCGTTTTTAAACTTTCGGCAAAACTACGCGTAGGTATTCACTCGCTACCAATTTTTCAATATACCCGTGTCTTATGCGTGTAGTACCCAAAACGAATTTAATTTGTATTAAACTGCTACATTTTGAAAAAAAAAAAATATTTAACCAAATTCAGTTCTTAAAATATGGTTTATAAAATAAAAATAGCGTAGAATATCATTTTTTTTTTTTTTTTTGGCACAATCAAAACAAACGTGTTTTTGCCCTTTGATTGTTTGATGCGTTATATTATATTATATTGTACCTAATATATAATATTGTCTTTTAAAATATCTTTCGATAAAACCATTCTGAACGAAACTCGGTATAAAATACATTTATTTCAAAATTTTAAACTTCTATAAAGACCCAAAAATTTTAATATTTTTGAAAAATATAGGAAATCAATATAAAATAGTCAAGTACTTATACATACTTTGAAAAAATGTCAAGTATTTAGACCCATTTTTTCACCGAAATTCGAATATAGCCCACATTTAACAAGATTATAAGTTTACGTTAATTTTACATACATTTTTGGCAGGGGCGTCATTTGGGGGCAGGATGGAGCATTTTCCCCACCCAAGATTTATGTGGGCCAGTTGATTTTTCTGGACTGATCGATTTTTTAAAGCCTATACAAATATATAAATGTCTATATCAGATATAGAATGATGTCACTGTGGTACTCTGTATTTACAGCACATTTTCAAATTCCACGTTCAAAAAAATTGATGACTTTTTTTTTTTTGCTTATTTACATTTAAAAGAAAGCTTTATTTTTTCACATTTCATCCTCCCCCTAAACTTCTAAGTTATATAATAATAGACCCCATATAATGCATTTTTTCGGGACAGCCTTGATTGTCTAAAAATTTAAAGTTACATATATTCTTATATTCTCTATTTAATTAAATAAACCAGGATCAAATTTAAGGTCATCCGTCCAAAATATTTAGTGTTATAATTTAATTTAATTTGAACTCCCTATATGCTAATTAACTAAACTAATTAACTAGGTATACTGCTAAATTTATACAATCAATAAACTGAAAAAAACTTCGACTAACCATTAAACCATTTGATGACACTATTGATTATTTCCATGGCATGCAGAAAAGAATCTGTGAAATCGGTAGATACATTTGTCTCCATTACGAATTGTCGTTTCCTCACCATTCTTTCACAACCTGATGTACAAAATTAATTTTATTAACAGAAATCGCCAATTTTGTAAGTAGATATAAATAATATAAATTATTACAGTATTATAATAAGATAGAAACAACTCATATACAATTAAATACAAATACATTACAAATAAAATTAACTTACGACTAAATATAATTAAGACAGAAATATGAGGGTTCATTATTAATGGAACAAATTATTCGTTGTAAAGGATTGGTATGGCGAGAATGAAGTAGAATGAGAAGGAATAAAGAAAATAGTATAGTTTCTAGAATAATAAGAAGGAAAATGGAGAATAATGTTGGATAAAATATCAGGTACATCTAAGGAGCCATTAAAGAATAGATGAGATGAACTTGAGGTCGGCGTCAGAATGGCATGATGAGAGCAAAGGCATATTTAATTTGGATGGAATAAGTGAATAATCGTGGCGTGAATGGTCTGTTTTAATGATTAGTGATGTAATATATATGACTGTACTATAATATAATTTGATTATTTATAATAAAAAGGATAATTCTTAAAAACCAAAACCTACATCTAAATTTTAAAAGCTTTTTAAAAACATATTTTTAATAACAATTAATATTCTATACACACATATTGAGTTATATTGAAAATTAATAATTATTAATTATTATTAAGCATTTGTATTTTTTGTTCGTTTTTCCGTTATTGTTTTCAATTTTCAATATTTTCGTATTTGTTTTTTCCATTTTAATTATTTTCATTTAAAAATGTTGTTTTAAAATCGTATTCTATCCTTGATTTTTTGTATAATATGTAAAGATATGACCATTTTTTTACATTGCATATCTGTATTTATAAAAAACACAGGGTCAAGAGCAAAGTCCTTTCTTGTCCTGTTTTAGGGATGAAGGAAGGGTTCTCGTAACCAAGACTCATTGATCTGACTAATGGACTGAATTTCACATGGTTGGTAGTAAATATAGCAATTAGGAATGTAAAAATAATCTTTGTACTTTGAATCTAGTGAGATGTTACGCAAAAACTTATGCCGACCAGTAATAGAAAAAAATAATAAATCATCAGAGCATTTTTAATTGTGAATTATTCAATTAAATAAATATGTATTTGAAGTTTTGACCAGATATAATGTAGATGTAAATTTTAGTATTACTTATATAAGACGCTGCCTTAGGGACAAAATAATAAAGAAACTTTGATACAAAGTGCTTTAATAACATCATAATTTTCACCCTTTCTAATTTACTCCAATTAACTTTTTTTTTGTATTTTAAATGGCAACTCTTATTAGTTTTATTTAAAAAATGTACTCAGATGTTTCTAAAATTAATTTTAATATTTTAACGTTTTTAATATTTATTTAGTAAAAGCCGGATCGTGTTACATAAGAACTTTAAGTTAGCTCTTTATAAAAGAGAACACGTTATTTTTTAATACCAGTAAGCAGTAGCTATCAGTAGGTACCTACCTCATCAAATAATAATGAACTACACAATCATCTAATACCGTGTGATAAATTGAATAATAGGTAAACAATATACTGTCTACTATGTGAAAATTGAGACAATATGACAAAAAATTATCTAACATTGTATAGTGTTAAATAATATTGCTTATTATATTTTAGTACCTACAAATAGCAACTGGTTTTTAAAAAAATTAAATTATTTCATATAAATACCTAATTTTAAGAGATTATACATCTGAAATGAAAATAACTAAATACAATTAATTTTAAGCAATAAAATAAATGTAAAAATATCCGAATACGTTTCGGAAATAAAATATAGAGGTTGCCATTTAAAAATAAGAAGTTGGTAGTTAATTATGATACATAATTACTAAAATATTGATAAGTATTTAATTTTAAAAATGTGTAAAATACAATTTTCCATAATGGAGATATCTTTTTAAATAATGAACGTTGTATTAATATTGTTAAAAGAATAACCCTGTATAATATATTTCAATCTGAATTCGATCTAATTTTCTTAGTTTTTATTTTTTTAATTTACAGTATTTTCACATTAGTATCCAAAAACGATTTTTGTGTTTTATTTTATTAATAATAAGTACCTACGTTACTTGAACAATATAATCAAAAAAATTCTTATTATTCAATAAAATATAAGTAAATATCCAAACTACCCAAATAATGTTTATAATACTGAAATTAATTTCACATTCTATTTCAAATATTCTACAGTTGTTTTTCTATTTGAAAAATATCAAAATGTGAGATTTATAATTTCTTTCTCATTATTATCTTTCCAAGATTAGAAATAGTGAATTATCGATTTTTGAGTTTACAACATTTAACATTAAAAGTAGCATATTTTCAATTTTTTTTTGGGGGGGAGGGTGGTCCAAAATATATCGAAATCCAAAAATTTATATAACCATTATAGGTATAATATAGGTATATTTGACTACTTTAGAGACAAAATAGATTAGTTGACAGACAAAGGACTGCTGTTAGACTATTGGTAAAGGAGAGGGATTCCGTGGTCCATGTACTATTAGGCATTGTAAATAATACTTATTCAAAATACTTCATTTGAATTTTGAATTTTACGAAATTTTTAGCATTAAATGCACTTAATTTTGATATTTTTGGAATATTTATGTAAAATATTTTGCATTATATGGAAAAAATATGATCATTAAACATGAAAAGAAAACGAGTGACAAAATAACTTTTAACATTAGGTCCTTATTTTTCTGTTCAGAAATTTTTTTCGAATTTTTTAACAGTAATATAAAAAAATTATACAGTAAATGGTAGTTTTTATTTTTAGATTATTTTAAGATATATTTTAAAACTATTAATATTTTTGTTTAATATTTAAGCATAAGTTAACCTGACGAAAAGGTTAACAGTCTTTGATAGAAATACTACATAAAAACAGACTACAGGATAGATCATGAGAGTTGTAGAATATAATATTAAACTATTAATTTGGTATACTTTTAAGTTTTAATTGATGATTTAGTTGATTATTCCTTAGTTTGGTAATAAATGATAAAAGAAAACTCCAACCACATTTGTAAAAATCATTGTAAATGGTAAATTAATTAATTAGAAACTCAAATATTTGTTTAAAACATTTTTAATACACAAAAAAATTTATATACCTATATTTTAATCATTATTAAAATCCTTTTAGTATATTCTTTTCAAGCTTCAAGTACATATTTTGTGAATATATATATTAACACAGAACATAATAATTATATTACACATATAATTTATACCTCCATATTCCAGAGAATACTTCTTGCTACAAAAATAGATACATGATTTTTAAAATCTTCAGGTTAAAATGTAATTAAAATACTAAATCATAATGGCATTGCTAAATATTTTATGTGGGTACTTACTCCACGTATAATACATCAAACAAATTATTTATTATTTTATCTACATTAGATTTAAATATTTTTTATAATAATTATAGATTTTTTTTAAAATTTAAAATGTACCTAAAAAAACGTTATTTTAAACGAATGGTTTTTATCAATGTTTTAAACAGGCGTTTTAAATATTTAAAATAAAATCAATATGTTTTTTCCGATGTTTTGAAAGCAACGACCCTAGTCACATACGGGAACACTTTGAATGACTTTTAATAATACAATTATTAAAATAAACATAATTTTGAATATATAGGACCATTTATATACTTGTATACATATAACTAAGATGAACATTAAGTATGTGTTAAAATAACTATTGGAAAACTTATAGAGTACAAAAAATTAAAAACTGCTTTACTCTCCAAAAAAAAACTTTACAAATTATAAATACATTATATTATTTTATACCTGCAAATTATAATTGAACATTGAACAATTGGTACTAATCTAGAAATTACTGGACGACATGGATTGCAAACTTCAGAACTTCGAAAGCTCGTGAAAGTAGCTAAGGAAACTTTCAAAAACTATAAATTAACCTCATATTACTAGTAAATTATAAAGGAATGATTGGTGCCAATTTTATGTTCTAATAGGACGACTTAGTTGGGCTCCCTACACTCGGTTCACTATTTTAGTTAACCCTGGAGGAATTGAGTCAATATTCATCTAAACAACTATTCAGCATACATCCTACTCCTAGTTTATACTAACTACAACAGTATACTAAAAGAAGTATATCACTATCTAATTTGACAAGACTATTGAGTATTTCCATGATGCGTGTTAGAATCAAATCCATGAAATCGGGCAAATTTTCTCCACAGCATTGACATTTCCTCGGACGATTGAACGTAAAGCCATCAATCTCCCAAATCACTATGAATAAATATACTTTCAATCATAGTATAATATAAATAATATAAATATTATAATAATAATTCACACGAAAAACCAAATGGGGTACACTCGATCGAATACATAATATTCTATGGACGGTGGCCGGGTAAAAGGGAATAAGTCCATTTTAATAATTTATTTTTATTGCAAATTTTTGATGAATTTAATAATCCACATCGATTGGCATGAAAAAAAAAACAACAAAAATTATAGGTTATTTAGCAAAAATATTGATAAAAAATTTTAAGTTTTAGATATTTTTGATACTTTTTTTAGATATAAAGTAGGTAGTGTTTTTGTACTTATATTCCCTTTTACACGGGTATCGACCATATATTTTCGTGTTAATTTAAAAATTATAAAAACGCATTTAGGTTTTTTTTAACGTGAATATTGTTATTTAATATAATAATTATATTAAATTATTTAACAATGAAGTTACATATTATTTAGTTTTTAGTTTTTAAATTTTTTTTAACCATTGGTAGGTACCTACTTATAATATAATTAATTTTTTAAAATTTATATTGAATAATAACCAATAGGTGTTTGAACTCTAAATATAACTAAAACTCAACTGAAATTTAAGTTCTATATTTATATTGATGGATATCCTGGGGACATCCTCATAGAGATTATAACATTATATGATAATGATTATTTATAATACATAATACATTAGTAATTAAAAAACGGTTTTTCAAAAAAAAATTACATACAATTTGCGAACATTTCATTACCAGTAAAATCCATATCGCATAATATCAAAAAATATCTATTGTTATATATTATACCACTCATATTATGACCATATTAATATATATTTTGTATATTCTATCAAGTATGATATGATTTCAATAAAAAAATGATTGGTAAAGTTTATGTGAACAAACGAAAATTATAGGTACATATATTCCCAAGGCTGGGAAAATTAATGAATTTTTTTTAATTTTACTTGAATTAGACATACTTCCAAATGGGAAGCAATTCATCATTTCGGTTATTCCCTTTTTATTGAAATATTTTATTAAACAACTATTTAATGTATAAACTATAGGTACTATAAATTATATTTTTATGCTTTAACATGACTATACCTAATTAATTGTATGGACTATAAACTAATTTAATTAGGTAAGACGTAACAGAACTATGTGATGATTTTCCTATATTATATAATATTAATATACAAGCAGATACAATTTCATGAAAATCATAAAATGTAAATAAAATTAGGAATATTTTTTAGACGTATATTTTAAAACTAAAATAAGTATAATATTATAATTTTTATTTATACGCAGGTACTTAGATAGTACATATCCCATATTATGATAAATTTATTGACATCCCATCTTGTCAATTGCTTTTACGATGTACCTATCCAAACCAATCATATTTTCCTCGTTTCCATGTTCCCGGTGAATTTTATATAATTAAAACGGACATTTATGCATAAATTATTCTCATACAATTATTTAATTTTTGAAACATTTACTGAGAAAACATAATTAAGAAGCTATTTCACAAGAAAAACTTCCAGTCTTTAAAATTTTAATTTATAAAAGTATAATAGGTATAATGATTTTTTTTGTACGTAAGTACCTACTTTGTTCGTACACCTAGAATATAATATGGTAACCGTATTTCTATAAATGGTAAGATCCTCTGACTTGTTTTTACGTTATTTCTATGTAGGTACCTATAATTCCTCTAAAAAATTAAAATAAATATTATTTATTAAAGTAATTTGTATGTGGGTAACTAATAATAATATATATATATATCGATCACCGAGTTCAAGACTGCAGCAGAAAAAAAAAATGTTTTCAGTAAAACTAATATAAAACATAAAAAGTACATTCGTCATTCAAAGTTAAACAAATATACCTCTATGATATATCCATTGATTAATAATTTAACTAATTTTCTTTATTTTACTGTAATTATATAATGATGTATAATGATTTTAATACAATTTGTTTAAGTTTTTGCAGTCTGACCGGTTCATATTTATTTACATATACGTACATATTTAAAGTAATGACAAATACCTTCTCATACATAATAAAGAATAGTAAAATAATAATACTTACATAGAACCAAATTAAACGTTTACCATTAAAAACATTGATGAAATACATAGATGAGTAGTGCAGCGAAGAAAAACAGCAATGTCAGTTTCCACGGATGTTTTTTTACGCTCCTATTTTAATAATTATTATAATACTCATTATTAATATGTTTACATTTTATTAATACATAAATTGATCAATTATATAATATAATATTTTATTTTGGTAATATATGACTTTAATGTGATAGTAATAATGTTTTATTTTTGTTTTAGTAATTCATTAGGTATGTAGGAATAAAATGGTTAATAGATATCATGATTTTTAATAGTGTTGAAAGTGGTCTATTTTATTCTAAGGAGTTTAGTATTTAATAAATTTGAATAAATTCTTATATGCAAATTCACAAATCACCGACAGTCTGCTCAAAAACATTTTTGGCTATGTAAAGTAAAAAATCATGGTAAATAAGCATACTTTAAATAGTTTAGCTGTACTTGAAAACAAATTTATTCATACATTTGTATATATAAGATTTTACATGAAAAATAGTTCGAATAAAATATTTAAATATTTAAATATTTAAATAAATAAAGTTAAGTTAATTTTCAAAATTTAATTTGGACTAACTGCTGGAAATATGCTTATTACCTTATTTATCTAAATACACGTAGGATATATTCACTTTAAACCATCAAAACAGTTTTATATAATAATGTTAAACTGCAAGATAGCAACTAAAACGTGAAACGTATAAATGTGTAATATACCAACATCCAACAGCTAAGTTAACGCGGCTTAGCAGTTATAAAAATGAAAAATAGCAATAAACACACGAAACAGCATTCTTCATTGTAATATACAGATATTTTAGTTTTACAATTATGTTTATTTTATTTTTCCATGAAATTTCGACTAGAATACTTTAATCCATTTTTCGGTAGGTAATATTATAATACCTAAATTTGGTCAAGATGATAAATTTAAACTGGTCATTTTTTTTATAATTTATAATAAATAACTAAATCGTGAAGCCAAAAAAAAAAAAAACTAGTTATTACTTATTTCCTATTATAGTTTAGAAAATAATTGTTCAAAAATATATTGAGTAATTTTTTAGTGTGGTTACTAAAATATATATTATATTCAAATGATAAGTTTGTAACTGAATTATATGAAAAATTAATTAAATTAATTCAAAAACATATCCACAAAATGGTTTCACATATTATGGGTATAATATACATATATATATTGTATATAGATAAATACAGCTTAGGTTTAATTAATTGAAAACTGGAAGTATTAGTGGTTACTGGTTAAGTATTGATAAATTAAAATTACATTTTAAAACAATTTGGATATACTTTTATACTTCAATACATTTAAGTGGTTCGGAGCTTTAAACATTTTAAATCTGCCTATATTAATATTATTCTACTGTATTGTAATTTCACCTTTACATATAAATTATATCGAGAATACGTCACTATAGTTACAACTTATTTTAATACTTATATTGAAATTTAAAAAATAGTATAGACGTGTTTTTTTGTACATAAATACTTACCCTAGTTTTCCACATAGCATCGAAATAGGATAAGTCATTTTTATAATCAAATTTGTAGAGGAAAACATAAACTATGCCGTAGAGTGGAGTTTTTTTTTAAACATTTTACTTTTAAAACTAATTATAAATAAATAATAAGTTATTTAACTATTTATAACTTGTTTAAAAATGAAATAAAAAAAAACCTCTACGCTACGGCATAGTTTATGTTCTCCTCTACAAATTTGATAATAGGTAAATTTACTCTAATATTAATTATAAATAAACTGTAGTAAGAATGCGGTATGTAAATTTTTTATGTTATGCGTAGCATAGGTAGAATATTTTTAAAACTAATTAATTAACAATATATTATTTCTCAAAAACTTCGGTTTTTTGGATTCCGATAAAATATTTTAACTTTTATTTTATGTATTATACATTATACATAATGTATAATGTTATATTTACAACATAAATTTGTTGTATTCATCTCTGGGGGGATTTTGTCCTAGATTCTATAAATAATACTTATTCAAAATATTTCAATTGAATTTTTCGAAATTTTTAGCAAATTAGAAATTAAATGCACTTAATTTTGATATTTTTGTAAAATATTTTACGTTACGTGGAAAAATGTGATCATTAAGCGTGAATAAAAAGTAACTTTTTATAACATTGCATATTTTTCTAGTCACAAATTTTTTAACAGTAATATAAAAAAAAAAACTTGTACAGTACCTACCTAAATGGTGGTTATTACTTTTAGATTATTTTAAGATAATACGTATTTGAAAACTAAGAATATTTTCGTTTAATATTTAGGCATAAATCAACCTGAGTCCTGACGAAAAAGTTAACAGTTATTGACAGAAATACTCTTTCTAGCGTTTATCTGAAAATGGTGGGAAAATTACATTTTGAAAGTACCATCCTGATGAAATTTCCTACAATCCTACCACCACCAAATAATGGGCAGGTATAATATTATACCGATTGGATCAAGTTTTGCATACAGGCATAGTGGCATACATCCAGAAATTATAGTTGAAACTCCAAGAACAGGGGTGATACCCACAACTAGCAGCTGCACTCAGTTGCAGGCACCACGAGCAGTCGGTGTGTTGAATATTCCATTGTTCTCATTCCTCCACAGTTAAACATAGTAAATAATTTTGTCGTTTCCAATTTCATTACGCACGCCCCATCTACATTTCCGATGTAGTACTATTACCGCTGGCGGTTGGCAATAGTGTTCGTTTTTAATAACGGTCGGAACTTCCACAATCTCACCGTCTTTCTTGATTTCCAGTTTTCACGGCGCACAATTTATTTCATTATGTTTAATGTTTTGCGCGTGCGCTATACTTGTGCGGTATACGTTTTCTGTGTTTGTTAATTTGTCTATTCGCCTTTCCACTCTCGTTGCATTACGTTACGGGTTGTTTTGGGTGGTGTTGAGTTAAATGATGTGATTAAATGTAATTTTACGTAGATGTTTTTTTTTTTTTTTTACATACTTTTATGTGACTCCGTTATTGATGTCTTTGAACGATTTTTTGTATTAACTTTTAAAATATTTGTTTGTATATTATCTTGGACACCGATATGCAAACGGACCATGGTCCGTAATTTTACCAATATATTTTATTTTTAGGCGTACTTAGGTATGTACCCGTGAAGTATTGAAAGGATTATGTCCAATGTTCAAACGTAGACCGTACTTGTCATCGCTGTCTTTGAGAGGTATTTCCAAGTAACAGACAATATTATTAAATAACCTTTTCTCAACGGAGGTTGTTCACAGTAGGTTAACGCTTTTGGAATTACCGCGTCTCTTGTTGGACATGGTAAACAGCATTCCTGCCGTTTTGTTACATGTGTACAGTAATCGGCTCGTTACAAATAAATTCGGATATTGCGACGGGTGTCGATTACGGGCACTATTCATATTGGCAAAACGACATATGTATTTCTTTTAGACATAACAAATGATAAACATATATTGTATACTCTACAATTGTGTATATTATGCTAGTCTTACACGTACATGCTTTTATTGGCGCCAATGTAACTTGTGTATATATTACAATTACTATGTATAATATACCTAATAGCTATTATGCTCGTATAAACACAGCATTATGAACTTGACATAAAAATCATTTTTCATTACAGTTTTGACTCGAAACATGATGGCTGAATCTTCTGTGAAGAATAATGTTCTTCCTGAGACCAGTGTTAATGAAGTTCCCGCCGAAACTATCATTCATAACGATGTTCCCTCCGAAACCAGCGTTCAGAATGATGTTCCCTCCGAAATGAGCATTCATAATGATGTTCCCTCCGAAACCAACATACATAATGACATTCCCTCTGAAACACACATTCATGTGGATTTTCTTCAAACAGAAGTGGTCACGGATTCATTCAATACTCATAATCATCTTGTTACTGCCAATACCTTTACTGATAATAATGGACTTCAAATAGCAAAAGACGAGCAAAAAGCATCAATGGAAATATCAAATTTGAGTAACACCGATGTTATTGAATATGATATTAGTCTTGTCAAAACCAACATTGATGATGATGGATTTCAAACAGCAAAAGACCCCCTCAATTCTATCAATAATCTTGTGTCTATAGAAATATCACATTTAAGTAATACCGATGTTTCAAATGCACCAACTCTGCAACATGAACAAGAATCATTTAGTACAGAAGTCAATGATTCTTCAGTGAAAATGAATTCAAGTTTTCCACATAATTATGAAGATTACAAGATTGGTGATGTTATTTGGGCTAAATTAGGGAAATATCCATATTGGCCAAGCGTTATCTGTGCAGACCCAATATCTAAGATTTATATTAAAGGTATAATTTTTATTATTATTATGTTACTACATAGGTATATGACTGTCATATTATATTATTTATGTGCAAAACTGTAAAACCATTCATATCAATTGATAATTACATAAAAAGTATACTACTATTGCAATTGGTGATGGACAAGTAATAATTACACTAGTAAATCCATAAAGCTACGTGCACACTGCCGCGGTAGCGGTGGTGATAATCGCCATGGTTGTTATAATAATAATAATAATAGGTATATAGGTATTTTTTATAATAATAATGTATTTATTTAATTTACAGCGTATTGTGGATAATATCTAGATTGTTGATTCTATACACATTATTATAAATACTAAATAAATAATAATATATAAGGTAATATACCTATAAAACCTATACATATTATATATATAATCAATGATATTATGTATAAGTAGATATTCATTCTATTACAAATATATAAATAGGTATATTAAAATAAAAAAACAAATATATATTATAGTAAATATGCTAATATTAAGCATATTATTAAAATAAATAATAATATATAGGTACATATTATTATGTAAATAATACATTTTGTATAAAAATTGAAGTGAATTGCAAATGTGTGCGAAAAATAATAAAGAAAATAATGAAATACCGCGGCGTGGTGGTGGTAAAAATTGTGCATGCTGCGGTATTCGAAAATATCGCCGTGCGATATTTACCGCGGCAGTGTGTGGACCACCATTGAAATACATGGGATACAGTTTTACCGCCACCGCGGCAGTGTGCGCGGACTTTAAATGCTTTTAGGATATAATATAGGTTAGGTAGATAATAAATCATCAATATAGAGTATATTACACAGTGCGCTGCTAGATAACTTTGTATATGATACTATAAAACTAGTAATTATCAGTAATTTATTTTAGAAATTAGTTTTTCTGCTTGATCATCACCATGCTAGGTGGTTTATTGTGATAGACATATAAATAAACCACTGCAGTTAACACTGTGATAAGTTATCTGATGATGACTGTACTGTAAAATGACCAATTCTTTTAACTATATATATAATATATATAATACTTAGGTAACTATATAAATATATATATCTACATCTAATTATTTTTTTATCACATTAATTTTATTTATTACATATATTAATAAGAATAATATGTATTTAAGAATCTAAAAATATTTTTGTATATATTAAATAAACACTCCATAGTATAAAATTGTCTACTTTATAATAAAATGACAATATTTTTGTTGATAATTTGTAAGCCTTGAAATCATTGCTTTATTATAACTAATAAGTATATAATATTTGATTTTTCTCTTTAATTCAAGTTTACAACTTGAACCTTATTAAATAATATGTTAATATATTAATTTCTTTCAGAAACAAAAAAGGGCCCCCCTTTGCTCCATGTCCGATTTTGTAATGATAAAGGTAGAAGAAGTTGGACAAAAAATATAGAAAAATACCACGGAAAATTTGAATTCCAATCAAAATATCCTAATTGTTTAGTGAGTGTTAAATTAAATATGAGCTAGTTTTCAGTTCTAAAATACTTATTATTAATGTTGAATATTTTATAATTATGAATTATTGTAGTCCTCCATAAAAAAAAATCAAAATTTAATGAATTCGTGGAATTTGGCAGTCGAAGAAGCTAACTATTTATTGACACTTGATGGGTAATATTTTAAATTATATTTTACATGTTTAAATTAATAATTACACCCAACATAAATGAGCCGTGATTATATTGTATCTTATCAGCAATTTTATTGATATCCATTTATACTCTATGACCGAGTCTGGTTATAATACTATTCTCCACTCTCCCTTTTCACAGACCACCATATTGTTTGAATTTTCCACTACTTACAATCCAATGTTTGGAATCTAATACAGTTGTCAATAGATAGAGTACAACTCAACACAGCTCAATTTTGTTGGCTACTACTAGGTAGAATGATTAAAGTATTTAATATGTAATTAAAAATATATTTCAGAGAAGAAAGATTGGTGTCTTTTTACAAAACATTTTCCAGTTCAGATTCTTTAACTCCATCTACTCTAAATAATTCTTCTGAATCTGCCATTGTAAGTTAAACAATTTCTTATTATACATTTTGTTATTACATTATTAAATGCAATATATTATTTACTTATTTTATGATCTCATTGATCCTTATCACTTTTTGCTGTTACATATACTAATAAAATGTGTTCACTTACCTTATAATAATTTTGCTGCATTAATTCACTACTAACTTCTTTTTAAATGAAATTATTACTAAAACTAACAGGGGCAATAAATGCCTTTGAGTTTATGATCTACAGCAATATTTTCATTTTAATGTGTGCTTAAAAAAAAGTATAAAAAATGACTTTTTACTCATAAATATTATTAAAAAAGTATATATATACTCATTAAGAAAGAACGCATATCGTTTGCTACGTAAATTTACAGTTTTACAAATTTTCTAATTATACAGTGTTACCCAAAATAATACTGTATACCAAATATGTGTATGACTATAATCAATAAATATTGACGTTCTATATGCCAATATAGCATGGTAAGGTAGTGGGGTAGAAACCAGTCGCCACCAACTTAACTTGCTATGAGTATAGTTGGGTATTGTAAACTAACTTTTAATGAATTTTATTTTTAAATATTTAATTTGGCATACATTTGAAATTATGTAGTGTAGCAAATGACTTGGTAGATCACATATTCAATAAATGCCCAAGAAACGTTGGTGTCGGTATATATCTAATATAAATCAGATCAGTGGCATATTTTACATTTTACCAAGGGATTTATAAGGGAATATTGACATTAACACAAAATCTTTTTTTTTTATTTTTTGAGTGAGCACTAAGAACAATTATATCTTACTATCAGATAGAAAAATTGATATCTGTTATATATACAGGGTGATTTATTTTTTATCTTGGGCCATTCTGTCTTCAGAAGTATAACTAATTTTTGTGGTATTTTTCAGAAAATCATTTATATAGGCATACTCCATTCTATAATATTTTACATTTTTTATCCCCCTTCCTTTTAAAACTAAATCAACTTTTGGTAAATGGCAACCTATGATTTAAATTCTTAAAGAATATATTTTTGAGCTTTTAAATTGATTAATATTGCTATAATAATAAGTATTCAAATTTTACATGAGGCAGAGTGAAGAAGTTCTATAGTATGTGATTATCAACATCTATTACATGCTATTAATGTATGCTCTATTGCATGTTAAATTTGAATCAAATTCAAAACGTGAAAATTCTTATAAAAATACATTCTTTAAGAATTTATAATCTAAATCATAGGATGTGGGCCATTTCAAAATCAAAAGTTGACATAATTTTAATAATAAAGGCGGGTCAAAAATTTAGATAGAAATGTAGTGTACAAATAACTTTCTACATTTTTATAAATATAGCTATATATATATATACAATATATATACATTTTCCTGTATATGGTTTTGTATAAGCTATTTTCAAAAACATAAATATATTCAAAAGTAATTTGTAATTTATCTCTTGATAGTAATTAATCACTTGAATTTTCATTATTGTGTAATCACAATATTTGTTCAAAAACAAATTTATAAAAAGAAGCTATTTAAAGTAATATTAATAAATCAGTAGTAGTCAAAATGTTGAAAACTACTTTATCATGGTTGGTGTACGCTATTTTTTTTATTTAGGTCTGTCTTAATTATAACTAACATTGTGTGTATAAAAACTATTTTTTCACTTTTTAAATGGCTCACTTATTTGCTAATAAATATTTTCCAAATTGCCAATGAAGTTTCTCCAAAATGTTTTCCTTTATTAATTTTATAATAGGTATTTAAACTCTTAACTACTCTACCACAGAGGTATTTTCATTCATTTTTTGTAGACATGTTTTTATTATTTACTGAAAATGATTGGTGTAGTTTTAATATTATCCACAATAACATGCTCTATTCTAAAAACGTTATAACTTAACTTATATTTAGTATATTATATTTATAATACTTATACCAAATATCAAGTACCTAGGTATATTTATACTACCAATACACCAATTATTTTTATTTTAAATACATACATAAAATTGAAATTTGAATAACGGAAATTAATAACTTATATCAACATAAAGTAAAAAATAAAAGTCATGGAAGATATATCTCCCTAACATCCCCCTTAACTATGTCACTGAATCAGTTCCGCAGATACCAACCTATAATTGTACATGCTGTAATAATACTCTTTTCTTATATTTAAAATTGTACTAATGACGTATCCCATTATTTGTTATTCCATCAATAAAGTCCAATAATTATAATAATATACTTTATTTATACTCCAATTAAAATTCATGATGGTTATTTGTTCCTTAAAAATGTATATATATATATATATATTTAATAATAAAATGTTGTTGGTAAAAGGGGAGGGGAAGACCGAAAAAGAGATGGGGGGATGTAATGGCGAGTGATATGAGGAAGGTGGGAGTAAGTGAAGAAGATGCGGGAGATAGAGTTAAGTGGAAGTGTAGGACCACTCCAAATAGTTGGGAGAGAAGGCGAAGAAGAAGAAGAAGAAATAATCGTGTTTTTTGTAGTTAACATGTTTACGCATTTCACATTTAATCAACCAGAAAATATCTTAGAAAAATGAAACGAAATAAAAATTATAGCTATAATCATTCGCTAGATCTACATCTTACTGAATTTTGATATGTATATTTTAACACATTTTATGATTTGTTATAAAAACTATTTATTTATTTTTTTTAATATTTAAATACCAATGAAACTTAAAAAAAAAAAACAATATATCGAAAAACGGTCTGATAGGGCACTAGATAATGATGTTAGCTATCGTTTGTTATTTATTTCATATATCAAACTTGTTTGTTAGCCTGTACAAATGAGATACGGTAATGCGTGTTTTAAAATTGAAAATGTGTATGCGCTGACATCAATATGAAGACGCAACGCACCCGATTTTTAATGGGTTTTGTATAGGCAGTTTTGAGGAGTTTTTGTGAAAAATTAAAATCCAATAATTAAAAATATTTTAATATATTTTAAAAATAGTCCAATTTCAGTACTAAATTTTCTTGTGGAATCCCGACATTTATTTTTTAAAACATGTCCCAGGAATATATCTCTATTTTGGTAGTACAAACACTAAACTTGGTTAACACAATAAAGAAAACAATATTACCCGTATTTGTATGTTAGATATATTGATAGAATATACTTTTTTTATTAACTGTTAAATATTACTAATCACATACTTAGTCAACATTTATACAAATATGGAAAATGAGGAATTTTAGTATACACAAGCATGGAATTTTTTTCTATATAGATTTAAATAAAAAATAAACAATTGTTTTAACTATAAAACTTCTACGCTTGGGCGTAGTTCATACTTTCATATATTGTATGCATTTGAACTAATAAGCAAAATGAAAATATAAAACTCAAATGAGGATCACTTCAAAAAACCTAGTAGGTTTGAAAACCTGTAAATCTTAAAACTAAACATACATAAATACTTTAATTTATTTAATTATTATACCTACATTATAGGCTATCGACTCTCTGTATCTACACGTACTATTTGGTACTATATATAATATACCTATATTATATATATATTTCTAAAATAACAACCAATATATTATACATAAACAATATAGATAGTAATATTTTAATATACAAAATATATACACTAGTCAAATATATTTTGTATATTAAAATATTACTATCTATATTGTTTATTGAGCTCAATATTCTTTTGCAGAAATTTAAAACGCGCATTTCCCTATTGCAGGAACAGGGTGACGTCACCCTGGCCCTGCTATAAGGAAGTTCAGTTTTAAGTGCTTTAGGGTTAGTTACAAAAATGTTATGGTGGTTACAAATGGTTACAAATTATATTACATAATTTTGAATAGTTTTTTTTATTAAAATTGAAAATGGCAGGGCCAGGGTGACGGACCTGATTATTCGGGGTAATGTTGGGGAGAGGTCACACGAATAAATGAAAACCATGGTTAATCGAGACTTTTTATTTAAACAATTACAATAATGTACAATGTTATATATGTGCATATTCATATGTGTGTACATTGTCATGTTATAAAGTTATTAGGGCTTGAACTATGAAGTAATCAGTCTTTGTTATTTGCCGTTTGAAATGATTTTGACATCAACTGCTTCCATTGCTTGTCTGTACTTTTTCTTTAGACTCAAATTATTCTTATCGTTCTTAACCTACGTGCAATATACTGCTTACGGACCTATGCCTTTACTTTTGGTACATACGAATTTTCGGAAGGAGCACGGTTATTCGCGAGCACGGATAATCAAGACACAGTTAATCGAGGTTCTACTGTATATAGTCATGTCAATATACATAGTATAACACAAGGAGTCCCGGAGGCATACGGAAGCCTCCTAGTACCTTCCTGAATAGAAGTATAATATTGAAGTACGTAGGATTTCCGAGGGAGTACTGAATTAGTTCAGTTTTATTCCCGATCTGGAGTACGGCATTAAAGTCCGCAGGGGCTCCGAGGGAGTACTAAATTGGATCATTATAATAATATACATTATTGTTTTGAATTATAGTATGGTAATGCAGGAGTTTACAGAGAGTACCTAATCATTTTTTCTGATAGGAAATCCAATGTATTTTATATAGTTCTAATTGCGTATATATTATAGGCACTATAATAATAAATTAGCTTACATTATAATGAATATAATATCAAATATTTACATACATTTAATACAGATATTGCCATTTTAGAAGATTCAAGAGCTATAGTGAAGATAAAAGTTGAATAAATTTCTTGCTCTTCGCTTAGTCATGCTATTGACCGATTCAAAAAAAAAAAGATTTTTGAAAATTGTATTAATACAATATATAATTTTATAATTGTTTATTTTTATTATATTTTTTACAACAACCACAATAACTAATAATAAATTGTTGTTTATATATACATATATGTGTGTGTGTGTGTGTGTGTGTGTGTGTGTGTGTGTGTGTGCTTATATGTATGTATAATTTTCCAAATTTACATTTCTATTCTTATATTATAATCATATTATACCTTTAATCTATATTTCTATAAGAAAGTATGAATACCTAAATAGTTATTAAGGTCAATAAATATATTTCAGGTCCTAATTTAACTTCATAGAGGAGTCTTGATTAGAAGCTATCAAGGAGTCCAAGTTTTATGTTCCTAAGGAACTCCCGAGGAGTCTCAATTGAGAGTCATAGTCCGAAGCTCTGTAGGATAGGCTATTTAGATCATTAGAGCAGCAATCCTGGAGTTAAAAAACCCTCCGTAGGAGCTCCCTAGGACTCCTTGTGCTGTTGTTACGGTATTTTTACGATGACATTACAAAAGGCAACTAAAGTTATATATCATAATATAGTGTGCATATAACAATGGTTATTGTTATTACTAAATTAAGGAATTCTATTGGGGGTCGTGAGGTTGGTGAGCATTATATCATTTTAGCAACAGAGATATTTGAGCCCTAGTTGCGCCTATTTAAACAAACAAGGCTATTGATAAAATATACATTTTAAATTATCAAATACGTTTAAAATCGTTAAAAAGGAACGGGAACGAGTTCCTTTTTAAAAGGAACTTTCCCAACACTGGTTCAGAGAATGTAGATCAATTCCCAACAGTAGAATGGATGAAAAAAAAAATATTCGAATTTCTCTAAAACAAAAGGGCGAGAGTTCAAGAATAGCACCATTATTTTCGAAAAATTTTAGGATACTGTGATGAAGTTAAAACCAATTTACGACAAGTATGTGCTCGATGAATTAGTCTTAAATCACTACAAATTGGTACTACGATTACCTCTTCACCATTGTGACTTACACCCCATGGAAATGGCTTGAACTGCCTTTGTAGATCATATAAGCTATGGAAAAATTGGTAAAGAATATCGAGGAGCAGTGTCAGCTATCGGCAGTTTACGAAAGTAAAATTATGTTAACTTAAGGAAAAACTGAAATAGATCCAAAAGCTTTTCATAATTATTCTTGTAAAACAACAATGTTTATAGATATTTATGGAATGCAAAAAACATTTGTCAATTTTTATAGATATTTACCAGGTGAATATCTGCTAAGCATACATAATTAACTGATATTATATGTGATTGGATTTGATGCCAAATGTATTAACTTGTATCTTACAAGTTGTTTAGGAAAACGATCATATTACAACGTGCGAAAAAATTTAATTTTTGTTTAAATTTTTTTTTTAAATTTATTTTAAGTTTATTTGTTAAATTTAATGTTTAAAAGTTACAAATATACATAGCTTAATATTTATGTATGACAGCAATATTTATGTTTTCGTCAGTTGTGCCAATCATGGGGTCGAAAGAAAAATTGTGACTGTCAACTTTCGAGTTGTAGCCAGTTGACTAAAAAAAAAAATAAAACGTAAAGATAAAAGTAACGATAACCTCAAAAATTTCGTAAATACAATTGTAATACCAACTGACATTTTATTGAAAATTATTATTAAGAAATTTCGTGTTCTGTAATATATACCATGAGTTTAGTTAGATTTTGGTTAGAAATATTATAAAAAGCGGCTATTTGGAATTCACATAGAATATAATAGAAAAAAAAAACTCAACACACACATTACATTATTTTTTTGTTCGTTTATGTTTAATTTTTCGTTTTGTATAATGCGTGTTTAAATTGTTTAAAAATTAACAATTAATAGTTGTTACTTTAATGAAATATTTACTATACAAATTATATTAAAAGTATAATATCATTATTCTAAAGTGTTAAACGTTTTTGTAATCCACAACTACATGTATCCTTTTGACACAAATACTTCCTTTTAATTGTATATTACACATCTGCTTAATATATTTATTATGTGTATTAATAATCATTTTATTTTATTAATTATTAAGAAAGTACTAATTCACCTTTTATGTATGTTTCATTGATATACACAACTGACGCCTACTACAATCAAAACACTCTTTTAAAACAGGTTTTTTCAAAACTAACTTTTTCATTCTTATTATTATTTATATTATTTTATATTTTTTTATTATAACAGGTTTTTTAGATTTTCAAAAATATCAATATGGCAAACCAACATGTCAATGGTTTCAATCATTTAATAGTCCACAATTACTTCTTACCATGTATGTGAACCTATGAATATATTATTATACATAAGTGTTCCTTTCAAATACCTACCTTAGTTTTAAGCATTTCAATTTAATTGTTTTCTAGTCCAAAAACAAGATCTTCTATTTGATTCAGATAGCGAAGGTGGTAGTTTAATTGACACTGATTCCGAAAAAGAAGTAAACGGTAAAGTACTTATGTTACAATAAATTAATTAAAGTTGTTTAGATATTGAGTATACACTTGTAAGTTAGGGTGGAGTCACTACCTATGCCCAGTTTTTATTCCACAGTTATCTTGTGGTTAAATATTAGTTATAGAAAAATTGATGATTCATAATGCGAATAAGGTTATCATCTACATGCTTTTTGGAAGTTTTTATTACTATTACTATTAAAAAAATGTTGAAGATTTTTTTCTATATTTCTTAACAAAATTGTTAAGGAAAATTTTAAATTTTGTTTTGACAAAGAAAATTTTTTATTTTTTTGCTGTTGACTATATATAATCAGGTATGGTGTATTGTATATATCACTTTTATGTCATTGTTCTATAAAATACTATTTTGTACACTACATTTTTATGGTAGCTATAAGGAAATGTAAATTTTTATTAAAACCCAACAACTATGGAACCCTATAAAGGTCACTTATTATTAATGTTTTACTAATTTCACCTAGTTATTAATAGTATGTATATATTTTTTTTTATTAGTATATTTGGTTAAATTGAATTTTATTATTAACTTCCTACTTAATATTTTTAATAATATTGGGAAGATGGCACCTATAACATTTAAAAATAAAATAATTTTATCAAAACGATCTCTATATTCTTAATGGTCCTAGCCACATACCCTATGATATATTTTTTATAACGGTTTAATATGTTTAATTTTATTAATAATCTTAATCTGTAATATCTTAATGTTTAAGTAAAGAAAGATCTTGTCAAAAAATTGTATACTTTAAAATTCTGATTTCTTAAATATTTGCGGTATTTTTAGGTATAATTTTATTGAGTAATAAAGTACATAATTCCTTTTATAATAAATTTTATGTTTCATGATCATCAAGTACAGTTAAATTTAGTAGATTTTTAGAATAATGGGGATGTTACCGGCTATAGATTGTTTTCGATTGCTATAAATGGGGGAAACTAGTACACATTTTTAAGAGGATGTGATACTTATATTTGTTGTCTCTGTCTAACCAATTGATAACATACAAAATTTACGTTCGGCATTTATATCACAACTTCTATTATTATGTAAATTAACCTATTATAAAATGTGTAAGGAGATCATTATCTGTGCTATACCTTCGTCCTTTTCCCGAATTTTTTATTTTGTGAAGAGAACTATTTTTAAAACTCATTAATTAAAATAGATACATTTTTCATTAAAATTAAAATTCCAAAAATAAGACTACGCTTCGGCATAGATAATAATCTCGTCTATACATTTTTTAATAGAATCAATTTACTCTAATATTAAAAATGACAAAGTTGTGAGACAAATGCTGAACATAAATGTTGTATATTAACAGTTAGTTAGACAGAGACAAGAAATATGGGTATCACATCCTCTTAAATAAATTATTTCTTATTGGATATTATAATTATGTAATTTAATTTTTAGTCAAGTAATAGACATAATATACAAGATCATAATTTCTAAAATTAACTATTAACTAGTAAAATGTAAATGTATGATTTGTATAAAAAAACTTTAGCTGGTGACTCCACTCTATAACAATAAAATGTGAATAATGTTTGATTGTGAACATTGTAGACAATTTATACCAAACAAAACTATTTGGCTTATAATTAATAATTGTGGATAAATTATAATCGGTTCATAAAAGTATTGTGATTATATATCAGGATAGATTGAAATTATAGCATTTATTTATAATTTCAATAGTTCACCAAAATAATGCAAACAATTAGTCAATAAGAGATGTCCCAGTAGAAAACGTATAACCTATACATTTACAGCAAGCTGTGACATATGAAACCTAGCCCGGTGTTCGACTAAATTCTCTTGTTTACGTGGACAATTTAGGCTATAGATATTATAAAAATGTCAGAAGTAACGATAAAATGTATGTAAGCTAATCTTAGATTATTCAAATTGAATTGTTTTATTTAAGATTATAAGATTATAATAAAACATTTGTAACTATTTAGATATTTAGTGTGCCAGAGTCGTACAAATCTGTTAGCAATTGATTGCCCTGGAAAGGCAATTGTAAATATAAACCTTAATGATCGTCGAATAAAAACAACCTCCCGTCACACTCATTTACCTCCAGTTGTGGATGTTCCTTTGTTACAATTAAGAAGAAGTATTGGGATAGCAGGAATCTCTTCTGAAAGAATGTTAAATTCTGTTAGACAAATATATAACAGTGGTAATAGTCAGGTAAGTAAAATGACTTATGAGCAGTCAGTAATATCTGTAATTATTATGTGGGTAGTAGAAATTTAATTTATTTATGTTTATTGTGTGTTATAGGAACCCCGATGGTGCGAGAAAATATACATTTTTACAATCTCGAAGGTCTGTAAATAGGATGTGCCTTTCTCGTCATCCAGCTAACCCAGACACTATTGAAAATTGGCAGATATCCTAAATCAACCGAGAAATATATCCTGTACATTAAAATTTACAAACCTCATCTTCAAGGTAAATTTGTGACCTTCGATTTTTATAAATAACAAAAAACATGCATCATTGTAATCGCCTACTTGTTATGTGTATTCAGATTTTTTCAAGGACTATTCAAAACTGAAGAGGAAACTGTTGGAGTAATATTTTATAATGTAGACTCCATAAGAAAGTATAGAGAAGAACTTTTAATTGTCACTGTAGTAGAAGTTGATGGCACATTTAAAACCGTCCCAAGCCACCCTCCTCAATTTAGCAAAGGTTACCTAATTACATTTCAAGTAGTTTATAAATATGCAGTAGGTAAGTTATTACTTATTAGTTTAAATTATTATTTAATATTATTAATAAATATTAATACTATTTAATTTTTTTTCTATTCTTTAGTATTTCCCGATTGATGATAAACGATTGGTTTATGCCTTAACATCTAGGATGACTCAAGCTACATATGAATCTTTCTTCAGGATTGTTCGTAGAATCTTGCCATTAAACTTTGCACAGCTTACATAATAACAAATTATGAACGTGGCTTAATGAACGCTGTTAGGATTATTTTTCCCAAAAGTCAACTCCAGGAATGTTGGTTTCGTTACTGTCAAGTGATTATTGAACTTAGGAATTTCATTCTTTCATAATTATTATATAACTTGTATTAATAATATTCAATGAACCTAAGTCTTTATGCTTGCTAATTCGTATTTGTCCACTGGTATAATTAATATTTATGTTTATATTAATTTATAATTAATACATTAAATTTATATATTATAT
>JAIPRL010000002.1:65517-184311 GCA_025469235.1 Pemphigus obesinymphae
GATATGAGGAAGGTGGGAGTAAGTGAAGAAGATGCGGGAGATAGAGTTAAGTGGAAGTGTAGGACCAGGATGGCCGACCCCAAATAGTTGGAAGAGAAGGCGAAGGAGAAGAAGAAGATATATTTAATATATATATATAAATATGTATTTAATATAAATGCACAAAACTGTTTTTTATTGGGAGACTTTACAACTTTGATTTTTTTATCATTGTTTAATTTAATTTTTGTATTATCTACACTTTATTTTCTAATTATTGTAATGTATTTTGTATATAAAATTTAAATGAAAATACCAAATGTTTATCCATAGACTATGAAAGTGCGCACATATTCAAGAAAAAGATCTCTAACTATTCCAGAACAAGATTCGAAAATAATTAAGACTGAATGCATGTCAAATGGTAGTACATCATCAAAATCCAGATCAATTGATATTCCTCTACTGTCAAGATCAGATGATGCGGATAGTACTGTTTCTGATATTTCTACTAGGTATGTGTATAACACAGAAAACACAAATTTCAAAATGAAACCGGAAACTATAAAAAAGAGAAGATCCACAAAAACATATCCACCAAAAAGTTCATATATTGACAAATATGATTTATATGATTCGATGGGGACATCTCCAGATTACACTGATGATAATAGTTTACTATCAGATAAACTTTATGAATTATTCAATCAAGCAAACATTGATGCTACTGATCGAAGAATGATTGATAAAAGAAAACTTGATATAAGGTATGGAAATAGAAAAAGTATATAAAACAATTTTTAAAATTTTAAACACATTTAAAGAAAAATATTAAAGTAGTTTAATATTTTTCTTTTTCTTTGTCTTTTCTCCCAACTGTTGGAGGTCGGCTACCCTGTCCTACATTTCCACTTAACTCTGTCTTTACCTTCCGTATCTTCTTCACTTCATATTGCTCACTATTACATCTCCCCACCTATATTTCCGTCTTCCTCTTCCTCTTTTTCCATCAACATACATGTCCTTTACTAATATTTTTGTATTTGTTTCTTATATTAGTAATTATTTATTATATTAGTTACTAATAATAAGTAACAAAAAAGGAAAAACAAAACCGTGTATTTTGTAAGTATATCAAACACGTTTATTAGGAAATTAAGGTCTGCTGCTGCATCATATCTACAAACATATAGGAATCACGTCTTTATCACTCGATTACCATTTTGATAAGAATTGTTACCAGATTGAGACATTCTGATTTTTGGTACCGAGTCCTTTAAATCTCATTGCTACAGCTAACCCCAATTATTAGTCTTCTTATATATTATATATTCTATATTTTTATATATAAATAATTTGGAGTAAGTAAAATATGTTCAAATAAAACTCCCAATATTTATTATCATTTGTAAATTACGTTCCTGATATTATTTTATTAGTATTTCTCAAACCACAGGTTGAATGCAATTTTAATAAGGAACCAATAATATTGTATTTTAAAACATTGTGCAAGAACTAATTTTTTTGTCAGTTTAATATTTTAATGACAATGCTAATTAATAAATAATTATTAATTATAAAATACAATTTTAACCTTATAGTTTCCTTTTTCTAATTTATTAATATTAAAAACTAAAATATTATATTTAATTATTATTATGATATTAATAATATTTTCAATCCTAAGTTCTAATTCATCAATATGTGAAAATAGAAAAAAAAATGTTGTTTAATAAAATACTTAGAATCATACTTATATTTACAAAATAGCCATACAGCGATTTTTTATATAAAAAAAAAAAAATGAATGAGGAATGTAATTTTCAGTACCCCTTAATAATAATCCATATGGGCAATTTGTGTTTAAATATTAAGTAGAAACCAATGATTGGTTATCATGTGTGTTAGTTTATTTGATAATTACTCTGTGACTAAATACATTAAATTAAATTTATATTTTTCAATTTCAAACAGCGAACAGTTTAGTAACATAATATTTTGTGAAATTTCTAGGAAGCTAACCATTTATTAGTTCTAATATTTTTATAATCACTATTTCACAAAAAAATATGAGAATTGTGATACAACATTAGATCCATGTTATTCATGTAATTTAATTACCAAAATAAAGTGATCACAATGATCCGTGTATTATTTTATTCTACAATAATTTACACTAGGGTTTTGTTCATTACTTCATAATAGAATATATGTTACTGAATATTTATTAATTTGTTTAATAGTCGAGTTCAAAGGAAACAAAATTTTATATGTATGGTCTTTGATAATTTTCGAGTTATCTTTAATTTTTCTTGCGATTTATTGAGGTTTTATGAAGAGAATTGCATTTTTTTTCAACTCATTGAAGTTCCATTGTGATGATTTATCATTTTTAGATGTGAATTTATGATGCGTTAGAAAGGGGAAAAACTAAAACAGTAGTATATATATAATGTATTATTAATACAATATTAATTAAAGGAATTACTAGCCATTTTTAAAGAGTTCAGTATAAATAACTTAAATAATATAATGATAATAACACAATGCATTTAAAAAGGTCAAAAGTCTAATTTTTTAATTATGTTATTTTTGGCTTTCTAAAAATCCATCTAATCCATTTATATTTCAATTTTAGAGAAGTGGAAATTGAGACTTTTAATCAAGATAATATAACTTTCCCACATTCTCGTCGATCATCTAAGAAAAATGTAGATTCTAGAAGGTAAATTTACATCCTACATAATTGTTATTCTGTGCATGTATAAAATTATAAAAAAAATTGATTTCAGAACTAAATCTGATAAAGAAATTTGTTTAAATAATGATCAAAATACTAATTTATCTTCAAATTTACAAAGGTATATAAATTAATTTTACTCTATATATACATATTAATATAATTTTCATTGTATTCTAGTTCTAAGAAAACAGTACATAAAAAAAAACCTTATTCAAAAGAATCCTCTATTAGAAGGTAAAATATTCAAATTGGTTTAATTTGCAATACAATTATATTTATTTTATACATTAAAATACTATTTTAATTATATTATTTAATTGGTCTTTAGAAAGTCAACTACTGTTAAAAATGAAAGTAGTCCAGAACCTATGGATACAACAGAAAGTGAAGCGTCTTCAAAAAGTTCTAAGTGTGATACAATATGTTTAACCAATACAAAACACAAACAACTTTTTACAAAAACTTTAAAAAGAGCATGTGTAGTTTGTAAGACTATCGAAGACACTGTAAAATGTATGGGCCCTTGTCAAAGCTATTTTCATAAAGAATGTTTGGCTAATAGTGAAGAAAGATATAAAAGTAAGCCAATAACTAAAACTAATAAAACACCAGGTCGTTTCAAAAAACGCAATTCAAAATTCAAACATAAAAATGGACATAATATAACTAATAATGATTCACAAATTAATACTGACGAATTAAATGAAAAAGATGCTGAATCTAAATCTCTAAATGATATAAAGTCATCTATGGAACAATCTTCAAGTTATACTAATGGAAAAGATGAATTACCTGATCAGTCAATATCTAATGATCTATCTATTAACAATAGTTACATTAATATTGATGATGAGAATACTCAACAATTAAGTGAATTAGAAACTGCGAACGGAGTTTTAATTCAAGAAACGTCTAAAGAAAAAATTATTGAGACTTCAATTAAACCCTTAACTATAAATAATGAAAATATATCCAATGATGATTTAAAATATATGTGCAGTTTATGTAAAGCCAATAAAACAAACTGCTTTGAATGTGGCTTAGATATTGAAGATTCTACACAAAAAATTGCTTGTAAATTATGTAAGTTAAAATCAATGTTAACAATAGATATGTAATGTGTCATTCAAAATTATTATTTATTGATCAGTGTTCATAATTTACATTTCTTAAGTTTAAACTAATTTTTCATTTATCTCAGTATTGAATTATGGTTAGAACATTAATTTTATTTTGTGTTTAAAAATTGTATGTAGTTTTTAGTAGTTTCCTATGGTTGTTATTGAACATTTTAAATTATTCTTATATTGATCATTTTTAATTTATCATTATATTTAAAATGGTTTTACTTCTTAAGAGTACAACACACTCGATTATTAAGAGATTCTGTGTGGACAATTTATATTTAATTTTAAAAAAAAATGAAAATGTATTTTAAAAGTAATTTAAAATAGACCCGTATCAGTACCCATTTTTTATTGTTGTATAATTACAATACTTTTAAAAAAAACATTTACGAAATTCAAATGCTTTCTAACTTTAAAAGAACATGGAAACAAAATTACACCATAATTTGAAAGATGAGACTTCATCTATGTTTTATTGGATGCTGATCTCAATTTTTTTTAATAAACTTGTTTTTTAAAAATGTTCTAATTATTTCAAAAAAATATTTTATCAACTATAATTAAAAATATATATTATTGACTACTAAATTAAATAATTTCATATTTTTATCAAATAAAGTTAAAACAATTGAATAAATTATTATTATAATAATTGTTGATATTATTTAATATTGAACTTTTTGTTTATACTAAAAGTCATATTTTGATAAATATTCATTTCTAAAATATTTTGAAAATTCATTTCCAACAAAAAATTTAAATAGTTTTATCTTTTAAACTATGTCTTATGTATTTTACTAATTTATGTTTCAGTGTTTATTGTAAACTTTGTAGCTTTTGAGTTATGAAAGTATGAATTGTCTAGGGAAATTTGTTATGTGTTGGTTGATAAATTTAGTATAAATAACTTTACAAAATATGTATGTGTTTTTTTTGTTTATGTATATTTAAATATTTTAATAATATGCATTGTAACATATAATATGGTAAAGTATAAGATACATATAAAATGTTTTCTATATAACCCTTAATTGTATAGGTTTTGTACATACAATACTATTTTGATATAAAATGAATATTACACATTTTTATTTTGTATGTTTTATAATACTTTAATAGTATTTAATATAATTTACTTGGTTTTTCTAACCGTTTTCTTTTTACTTCGTATATACACATTACTTCATATGGATGGTGCCCAGATAGAAGAGAATAAGTATAAAAACACTACTTACTGAAAACTAAAAAAACTGTCTAATGCCTCCAACATGTTATTAATATATTTGGTAAATTTTCTTCAATATTTTTTTTTTTGTGCCAATTAACGTGGATTATTAAGATCCACAAGAATAAAAATAAAAAATAAATTGTTATGATAGACTTATTCCTTTTTATTCAGACACCCTACATATATATTAGGAAGAGAATAAAAATAGAATTAGTTAATTTAATTACATATATTTGAAAAAAACTTTTAGAAGAAACATTGATCATTAAATGGTATTTAAATTGAATATCAAATACAAAATAATTGTATTAGTTTTATACACATATATGCCCTGATAAAATGCAATATTTTTATTTTTTAGATTACTGTGGAAAATATTATCACGAAAAATGTTTAGAAAAATGGCCACAATGTCAGTGGATTCAAGGGTCACGGAACAATGCTCGATCGATAGTTTGTCCGCATCATGTTTGTCATTTATGTATTTCTGATAACCCTAAAAGTTCTTGTAAAACTCATTTTCCTGCTGAAAAATTAATAAGGTGTATTAAGTGCCCAACAACATATCATAGAAGTAATTTTCTTTTTTCTTTTATAACTAATTAATATTTATATTATTAATTTTTTGTATTTGAATATGAATAGGTGAATACTGTTTACCAGCTGGTTGTGAAGTATTAACATACTTTGATATTATTTGCAGTAGACATTTTGAACCTAAAACTCCAAATTTTCACTATAATGCTACCTGGTGCTTTATTTGTACATTAGGTCAGTATCAAAATAAATGTATATTGATGATATGTGAAATATTATCTTGTGATTAAACCAATACTTAACTTATTTGTATATTTTAATGCAAAACAATCATGGAATATAGTTTCAAACCGATTAAAAATATGTTTTAATAAGAAATTATCAATTAATAAACATTAATGTTTATTTATAATGTGTTTGAAGAATGCTATTCTCGCATTTGATGTCTCCGTCTAACCAAACTGAAAATATAGGAAATTTACTTTTGATATTCTTATCTTATTTGTCACTTGTCATTTCTAATATTAGAGTAAATTTTGATTGTAAAGAGAAATTTATTTATTTAAATTTACTGAGATTTAAAAATAGTTATATTTCTTTACAAAAGGAAAATTTTTGAAATATAAAACGACACTATATGGTCTACATGAAATAATTTTTTTAAAAATTTAGTAATATGTAAATTTATTCCAATAATATAATCAGAGCCGTAGCAAGATTCGATAGCGCCCTAGGAAAAGAACAGAATTTGTACCCCTAAATTGGTAATAAGATTTTAAAATTAAATTTACATTTTAAAACAAATTGAAACAAATTAACTTTTACAAGATTTTAGAAATCTAAGGATAGGTATTACTAAATTTCATTTTTTGCACCCCCTTTTCTGTTGCGTTATGGTCTGGGCCAGTTTTGCCAAGCCCTTGCTATAGCTCTGATTATAATTGACAAATTTGTAATAAGAATGCCAAACTTATAATGTTGTTATTAATTGTTATTCAATGCAATGTTTCATATAAGATTTTTTAAGAAATTTGATATGAATTGTATTTTTTTTTTTTTTTACTTTAAATTTTCAAATTGAACATTCAGTATTTGGTTTGGTTAAAATATTTATAAATTTCAGTTTGATTTTCTAACCAAATTTAACTTAGTCCAGTTTAGATTAGGATTGAATACAATCAGTTCATCATATCACTAATTTTTTTTTTCAGTTTATATAAATGTATATTATACTTGAATTTAGGTGGTACATTGGTATGCTGTGATTTATGTCCATCTTCATTCCACATTAAATGTTTAAACCAGGATCCTTCAGAATTTGAAGTAGGTTTTACTTGTGAAGAATGTCAAACTGGAAGATATCCTCTATATGGAGAAATTGTTTGGGTTAAAATAGGAACATATAGGTATGTTTTTTTTAAAAATATTGTTCTATTTAATGTTTTTATATGTGATGGATTCATATATGTATTACATTTTTCTTACTAACATTTATAGGAATTTAAAATTTTAGTGCAGATGTTTGTAAGCATTTATTGTAGAAATAATTTAGACCTATTCTATCTAACTATAAATACATTAGAATAAATATTATTTTGTAAAAATAAGGAAAGTGAAAAGGAAATATATCAATAAATTAAAATACCAAAAGGGTAAAACAAACCTTTCCAAAATATAGGGTAGATTATTAACATGAAGGAAGCATCTAAAAATGAGATGGAAGAAATACTTTGAAGAATTATAAGTTATTGATTATATAAAAAGAGTGATAATATAACGAAAAAGCAAAAAAAAAAAAAATATATTATTTTTAAATAAAAATTTGCTATCAAGGCCTCCTTCAAACCAACGATTATTTCCTGTCAAACATCACAACTCATTTGCTACATGCTTCTCAATTATATAGCGTTACCTAAAATAACACAGTTTAAGTGTATGACAATAGTCAATCAATATTGGCACTCTGTATTCCAACGCAGTGTGGTTTGTCTATGTGGAAGTAGCATGGTGGAAACCAGTCATCACACACTCGACAAGGATTTTTCTTAATGTGCAACTGGTATATGTGTTGTGATATTCTGATGGAATTAGAATTGTCAATTTAACTGAAAAATAGACTAGTTTTCATGGTTGTCTAATATGTGCATGCAGGTGTACTTAATAGTTTACTGTATATTTGTGATACGGGTTACTAATATTTATGATCATACTATGACTATACTATGACTTGCACAAGCACAAAGCCGTACAGAAAATGTTCTAGTTATTTGGCGTGGAGGTCTCTTAAATAATAATATTTTACTTTTTATAGATGGTGGCCTGGTCAAATTATTTTTCCAAATCAAGTTCCTGATACTTTGAATGCCATAGCACATTCTGTTGGACAATTTCCTGTACGATTTTTTGGAACACATGATTATTACTGGGTGAACCGTGGTCGAGTATTCAATTTTCATGAAGGGGTAATAATATATTTTTTAAACTAATAATATGTAATGATAATTTGCTTATCAATTTTATTAATATTTTTACTAATTTTAGCAGTATTGCTAGTAACAGCATGTATGCATTTTCTACATTAAAATTTATTTAAGCACTACAATTGGGAAAAATTGTTTAATTAAGCATTGCTTAAAGAAATTGATGTAATACCAGAAGATGTTATAGATTTATTTTTCAAACAACATTTTTACATTTTTACAATAACATATAAATTAATTTAATACATTTTAATGTTTTTTGAGTTTCTTTGTTTTGTAATATTTTAATTGTTCTAAACTTTTTTTAGAAACTAAATAAATATACTTTAAAATTTTTCATATTATTGTTTAAAAAACTATAAACGATTCCCTCCCTCCCTAAAAAAAAAAAAAATAATCCTAAATCTACCACTGTAATAGTATGATATTTTACACATGTAAGAAATTAATATAATATAGGGATATGTTTAAAAAAAATTTCAGGATGATGAAAATATTTTAAAAACAAATAAAATGAAGATTATAGATCAGGTGTTTCAAGATGCTGTTGTTGAAGCAGCTCAAGCACATAATTCTTATATGATAGAAAAGGAAAAGAATGATGCTATAAAAGCAAAACAATCTTTAACAGTATGTTATTCAATATCAATATGACTGTAGTTTTGGTAAATAATTTACCATGTATTTTATTTATTCTAGAAGCCACCTAAATTTATGCGAATAAAATTTAACAGACCAATTGGTAATGTAAAAAATAGGGAATTAGATAATACTGCCATGACTCCTTGTGAATGTGATCCGACTAAGTCAGATCCATGTGGCCCTGGTTCTGATTGTATTAATAGGTAGTTAATAATTTTTAATATTTTTTTGAAATTTTTATTTTTATGATTTTACTAATTTTAAATTAATTTAAAGAATGCTTATGTTTGAATGCCAACCACAATTATGTCCTGCTGGAGATAAATGTAATAATCAGCGATTTGAAAAAACATTGTATCCTGCTATGGTTCCATTTTTAACAAAAGGTAGAGGCTGGGGTCTTAAGACATTAGAAAATATAAAACAAGGTATTTATATCATTATTATTATTATAATATTATTAAATATTAATATTATTACAAACATTTTAGGTTCATTTGTAATTGAGTATGTTGGAGATGTTATTGACGAAGAAGAATTTGAAAGGAGATGTATGGAAATGCATAAACGGAATGAACAAAATTATTATTTTTTGACCATAGATAATTTTAGGATGATAGATGCTGGACCAAGAGGAAATTTATCGAGGTAAAAATAATTCTAATAAATAGAAATTAAAATTATTTTTATGAATAAAAATTTGTTAAGTATATAATATAATAATGGTTGTATCATTTTATTTTATACATCATGATGTAATCACGATGTGTGTTGGTCATATGTTTAAATTAACACGTGCACCTACAATGATTAATCGAAGAGTGCAAGAACAGTACTGGTCTGAAAATGTCAATTCGAGATAATTAAGTTTTAAGTTTCATTGCTATAACCTTTTAACTGTTAGAGTTAGTAAATCTTATGGCTACAGTTCCCGATGATTTTTTAATAGAATCGTTGGTCATTAAATAAAATTTATTTGTGTTTAAAAAAATGTAAATAAAATCATTGGACAAATACCGTTCTTCCTCTCAATTATGTTTTTGTTAGTAATTTCAATCTATGTAGAGTTAAAATAAAAAACGTATATTATAAAAGAAAAATTCATTTTATACATAAATTTAGTTTACTACAATTAGTTGTTTAAAAAAATTTTCAAGATTAAAAAATAAATTTAATAAAAAAGTAAAGTGGAGCATATTAAAATATTATATCTATTTATATTATATATTTTTATATTTTATCATACAAAAACTATTAATTTCGCATTAGATAACTCCACAACTATAATAAAAACCATAGTGATAAACCGTATTATTACTGTACAAGTAATGTTTTTCCAATCATTAAAATTTTAAATATACTTGCAACCAGTGATGGATGACTAGATATTAGTGTTGTTCTTGCACTTAATATTTAGATCCACATTAATTAACCTATTCATAAAGAAAATGAAAATGGCGGATTTTGAACTAGTACTTGCATTCACCGATTCTAGAATCAAACAGCTGTTTAATGAACCAAAATGTCTAAACAAAAAAATTCAATTTCCCCCTATCATCTGTGCTATTATGGATAAGATTTTTAACTAATAATTTCAAAAACTAAATTTGTATTACACGTTGTGAATATTGTCAATATTTCCATGATTTTACACCACTTTCATTAAACTTGTATTTGTATTGTACGTGATTTATTTTTATTCTTTCTTTGGAAGAACATGATTTACACTACTAATATTCTATTCGAATCGTCTCATTTATAGAAGTTTAAAATTCTAGTAGAAGCTATATTTTTTTTTTATTTCTTATGTTGGTTTTTTATAGTTTAAGGGGTATTCGTATCGGTATATATTAATTTAACAAATTAAGTAAGTGATAAAATCCACAGTATATTATTTTAATGTGTGATGTTATTTTCTTCCTATATTTATTTATTAGTCCCATGGAAGCTATATAAAATTGTATACTCATAAAAAATGAGTTTTTATTTATGTTTTTTAATTAATTAGTAATTTAATAGTGGAAATAGTGTTGGAGAATAAGGTGTTAAATATAGTTAGTGCATAATATGGTTTACAGGTGGGATGTGAGGAAAGCCAAAAAGAAGGGTTCTGACAGGAGTTTGTAATCCAAAATTTCAGGAAGCGAGGATATTGTGATTGGTGATGATATGAGTAGATATATGTAGGAAAGAATTGATTAGATTTTGGTAGAGTTCATGTGGGGGGGGGGGCATAGATTTGAAGAAAAAGAACTTAGGAAGAGATAAAAGCATTATATAATGTATAAAAATGGAGTGAAAAAGTCGCAAATAGATTGATCAATGTAAGATTTGCAAGACAATTTCTGGCCCGAGTGTAAAAACACATCATAAGTTAATAGTTATGGAAATTTCGTGTTAAGATAAGAGGATGCATACAAATAAATAATATAGGTAAAGAGCCAAGGATATTAGGTTGTGAAAATGAAAAAGAAACTGTGTAGTGAGGTTAGAAAAATGCAAATTAAAAAAGCGGTGGGACTGAATTTTGACTTATATTTCTTGTTAATGCATGAAATAATATTATTAATTATTATACAGAGTAAGGTTTCATGGGTGCATACTCTTTGCTGATGATGTAGTGCTGGTAGAAGAGAGTCCTGTGAAAGTGAACTATAGCCGTCTGGAGGAGTGGAATGAAACTCATAATACAGAGTATGATTTTATATTCATATATCTAACACAGATATTCATTATCAAAATGATTACCGAATCACATAATGAGACTTATTGATAAAATTAGTATTGATTATTTTGAGTAGAAATTTACTACATGGGAACAGAACGGAAATCATTTAGATAAATCACACAGATAAATTAATAAAGACAAATTTTAATTGTATTAAACATTATAGGCACCCAATTTAAATGATTTTTAATTTATGCTATGATGTAATTAGTTTTAGTAACTAAACATAGACAATTTTATGATATATTTGTATTAATAAAATTTATTTTTAATATATTAGATTTATGAACCATTCTTGTGAACCAAATTGTGTAACACAAAAATGGACAGTAAATGGACACACAAGAATTGGACTTTTTGCTTTACATGATATTGAAGCTGATACAGAGTTGGTGTTTGATTACCGTTTGCAAAGTTGCTCAGGAGTAGAGAAAAAACCTTGTCAATGTGGAGCTGCTAGATGTTCAAAATTTATTGGGGTTAAAGTGGTAATTATACTAGTTAAATAAATTAAAATAGGCATTCGTGTTGTTTTTGACCTACCACAAATTTGTAGTTGTAATACAATATTATCGAAATTATGAGGAAATAAAAATTTTAACCGGTTTTTTTCCCCATATTGGTAATTTGCTCTTATGGGTTTTTTAAAAAATCTAATAATTACCTCCAAAGTACTTACTACTGCACTGTGATAAAATTGTATATCGAATAATAGGTACACTTAAAGAATTGAATCAGAATTTGAAATACAACAATAACATGTCCAACATGTTATCAAAAATACAAAAAGTAAGAAACAAAATTACTTATGTATGTGCAGTGAATTTGATTAACAATGTTTGCTGGCCAACAAACATAAAGTACCAATGTTGATCATAGACAAATTCCTACAGTGTGGCTGTTTTATAGACAATATTAAAATTAATACATAGTTAATTCATATAAATCCTAAAAGATATTCTGAAAAGAAATGACTTGGGCTTCTCTCTCATAAATATGATGCTGGGTATAAATATTTTTAAAAATTGTATTCTTCTGCCTTGTTTATTAAAACTATCTGTGATTTTTAAATAGTAATATATGATTTAAATTATATATTCGTATAGAATATATTTTTATGAAAATGTTCATGTATTGCTTTCAATTTCATCATAACCACCATCAATAAAACCCGTTTAGTTCATCTAGTAACCATTAGTTTTTCAAATTTCGTCTGGACCACTCACTTGCCTGGTCAACGATTTTGTCATGCGGCCGTCAAATGCGTATGTGTAGTGGTAACTACACATATGGTGTAGTTACCACTATATACTAGTTACCACATATGGTAACTAACCACCTAGTCTTACGTTATTGTGTGTTTTAAATTTAAGGTTTGAAACCGTTTCGATTTCAAGAGCAGTTTTAGTTATAAGATCGGTTTTGATTTTAAAACCAATTTCAATTTAGTTTTCCAAAATTAAATAATGCTTAAATCAGAAATTAACCCTTCTTTAGTGAGTTTATTAAACCCCATACAACCATGCCTTAATATTGTGCATGATACTTCTAAACCAACAGGGTTCGAATTTTTTCGTAACATTTTAATAAAAATTATAAAACAAATACAAATGATGAAACAATCAAAAAGATTGTGCTTTTCAGTTGTTTTGGGACGGGCGTTTTACTTATGTATGCACGGGGCGGTTTCCCCACGTTATTTTTAGATGTGGATAGTTCATGCACTACCTATACTATGTAATCACAAATAACATGTGGTGTAATTTTAACAAGGGTCAACCACTGTAATAAGTTACCCGTATTTATATTATAAAACCTATAACGTTCATATATCATAAATAATAATTAATTTACTTTTCGTTTTAAGAGCGGTTTTAATTTTTTTGAAATAGCGGGTTTTAAGAGAGGTTTTGATTTTTTCGTAAAAACCGGTTTCAACCTCTGGTTTTAATACAGTGATAAATCCACACAATAAAAAATATGTTATTGTATATTAATGTTTAAATTGAAATAGGACCGTGTGTCTATTTCTATGAAAATAAATAAATAAATATTTTATAAATTTACAAGTTAAAATTATTATTCAAATTTTCATGGGGGTCAGATTCATCTAAATTCATATTCATATTGTGCGTGCACACACTAAGTATTATGAATATAATATAAACTAATGTTATTCTCTTATGATTAAGCTCTTAGTATATTTTATATGGTAGCTCACCACAAACTTATCAGTTTATCTCATACAACTCAATTGCCTTGAAATAAGTATTTACTGTTTACACAAATTTCACAGGAAGAAGAAAAGAAAAAAACAATTCCAACAAATGATGTTGAAAAATGTAAGGCATCTACAAAAAACAAACGTAAACCATTAAAACTTAAGGTGGGTAACTAAGTATGAACTTTAATTAGTTAGAATGGAATTTTTATTGAATTATATCTAAAGATAAATTTTATTTTATTGATTTTAATTAGGATAATGTTTCTGATTCAGACAAGTCTAAATCAACCAAAATTACCAATAATGATAAAAATATTTCTACAACTGAAAATAAGGTAATAAATCTTTGAATTTTTTTTGTTTTTTATTATTATATCTATATTCAAATTGAATAATTTTAAATAGATTGATACATCTACTATTGAAAAAATGAATGATTCCAAAAAATCCAAAACTAGAACATCTATAAGCAAGTCATTATTAAGTGCCTTAAAAGTATATATTAATGACTAATTTAATTATTAAATAAATAAAGTATGTTTTTTAATTTAATTGATTTTAGAATGAAAATTCAGAATCTTCAGGAACTGAAAAAGTACCTCAGAAAAAGAAAATGAAAAAGTCAACTAGGAATAGCTCCAATATGACCAAAGTATGTAACCAAAAAAACAATTAAGAAATCTACGTTGTAATTTTAAATGATATCATTATTGTCATAGTCGTTTTAGTATTTTAACATTTTAACTCTGATACAATTAACTGTATCAGTCACCAACCTACATGTCATTTTTAAAATATATTGTTTTATATATTAAGAAACCAATTTTTTTATACAATATAAATATTTTTTCTTACGGTGGCATTTAATAAGTCTGTAAAATATCCACCACCTTTTGATTTCCTTTTTACTTAAAACACTGCTTTTATAAAAAAAAATATTTACCTGTAAATTCACAGAAATATTAAGGTATGCATTTTAAATAGTTGATTTAATAATTGAATGTTAAATATATATTTTTGATTAATTCTTAAAACTTATTATTACAAGTTTTAATAATTGATGCAATTGATGATTTATCAAGCTATAAGAAGAAATAATTATTATTCATGAATGGAATCGATAAACTGCACATGCACAGGTCATATGTATGATTTACATTATGTAAGAAACATAATAAATCATACTTGACTATCGGACTAATATAGTTTGAAAATAAAATTACAATCACTACTAATATTTAGTTTTATTATTAATATGCTACACATTGATATGTTAAATAATTTAATAATCTGTAATGCTGATTAATTGTTATTTAACTAGATCGTCGAGTTACACTTAATATTTTAGTTACTGCAATTAATATTTAACTATTCATATAAAATACTAAATTAAAATTGTATGTGCTATTTCTAATTAGTTTAAAATACAATTTTTAGATTTTCTTTATAAATATTGAATTTCTAAAGAATTGTATTATACTTTTTTTTCGTGTGGATTGAGTAACTTATAGGTTCATTTAAATAAAATATAAAAACCCAAAATTACAGAATAATTTGTGTAAAGAATGAAATAAATGATTTTGTAAAATTTGGGTATTTATATTTTATTTTATTGTGTAATAATATTTTAATACATTATACAGTTTGTGTAGAATGTGTTATAATATTTAATGGTTCACTTTAAGAAGGAACTTTAAACAGTGACCAGTTTTTGTTGGCGACAGTCAGATACCAACCAGGCCTACAGCTAGGGTGTGAGAATGTGGTCAAACAAGGAGAACTGGGGTACTGCTGTTTAAATTATTTGAACACATTAGTGGTCAATAAACCAGTGATGAACTATTTTTATTGTGGTGATGGAGTGTTGTATAGATCTAAGTTTGGTAATTTTACCAGTAAGGCAAATTTACTTACATTTTATTGATGTTTTACTAAATGCCTCCAGAATTTAAATGTATAATAGCTTTTATTTGGATACTATTTGGTGTCATACTTGTGAATTTACTAGTATAACAATATATTATGTATAATATATATATATATATATATATATATAATATATATAACATATTCAATCAAAATATTGTCTTTTTTTTTTTAATTTTTCAACAATAAAAAAAAATCTAAAAATTATTTATGTATAATTATTTAAAATGCACATATTTAAGATAAAAATATACATACATTTTACAGAATTGCTTACTAAATATATTTTATCAAATCAATTTGTATCTAGGTACGACGGCATATTAAGCACACTACCTGCCATAGACCGTCAAGGTTCCTTTTTAAAGTGAACCAAATATAGTGTTTATTTTATATTAATTATATATTTATATAAAAAACCTAAACAACAATGAGTTGTTTATAGTGGTGCTTAAGTATTAAAATATATAAGTGTGACAGAAATATTTATATTTCAATTTAGTATCAATATTGTAATGTTTTTTCTGCAATTAGTAATGATTTAAAATATTAGAAATATATCGTTCTCATTCATATTGAAAATTTGACTGCTATTGCAGAATGTATAATTTATTTTTTGTATTATATATGTATAATGATTATCTTGCATATTTTTTCATTATTAATTGTCAAATAAATAAATATGCATTTTTTTTGTACATGAATTCATTTTTATATATGAACTAAGTAAGAAGTAAGAATAGTAGGAATCAATTTTTATAATTTTTTTTCAATATTGCTTTTTCTTTCACTTCTGTAAGAGTTTTGGTTACTACCATCACTGACCTTCAGTTATCTTGATCCTAGATAAATTCCTCCTAATCTGTTACTATTAATTTTATTAGATTTTGCTGTATTCCATTCATCCACCATTTTTAGGTTCTTCATTGTAATATATTTTCTGTGATTACCTTCGGTTTCTATTTTTTGTATGAAATGTTCAAAATTTGCCCTTTCATATGACCACTTAATAATACTTTTGTAATTTTTCTAGTTTATACATTTTCTCTCTTCTCCAACACTTATCATATTTAAGTACTTAAGTTTTTTTAATAAATAGTTTTGATTTAAAATATTTAATTACTACAAAATTTGCCTTTTACACATTATTTAAACAATTTATTATTCCAAGGTTCCTATTTGTTTAATTATTCTTAGTTAATTCCTTTTGTCACTCTTAAATATTTAAAAATATGGGACTATTTCTAATATATAATATCTCACTACTATATATTCATTCTTTCTTGGAAGTATTTCCATTACATTCTCATTTATGCAAGGTCACCAAATATTGTTCTGTAAATTTATTATTTGATTATATTTTTTGTATAAAAATATACTACTTGTATCATTGTCTTTTTTTACAGATATTTAATTAAATTAATTAAATATAATATTATAGTACAAAATCTTTGAAAAATTAAGATTAATTCTCTCAGAAACCCATGTATCTAATCAGAATTTATATTTATATAATAGATACTATTATATAAATAAGTTTTGAGAATTTTTTTCAGAAAGTTATTTGTATACTCCATTCTATATTTTAAAAACTATTATTCCCCCTTCTTATTTGTTAAAACTATATCAACTTCCGATTTTGAAATGGCAACCCATGATTTAAATAGATTTGTAAACAATATATATTTTTATAAGAATTTCTGTTTTGCTCTTTTTAATCCTGTGAATATTTCTCGAGTAATAAGCATTCATATTAAAGATATGGCAGTGTGGAGAAGTACCATAGTATATTTTTATAATCATCTATTATGTGTTATTACATTACTACTCCATTAGTGTCTTAAGTTTGAATGCTTATTACTCTGGTAATAAAAAATCGAAACGTGAAAATTCTCATAAAAATATAATCTATAAAAATTTATAATTTAAATTATGGGTTGCTATAATTTTAAAGAATAAGGATGGGGTATAAAATATTTTGAAATATGAAAATATGAAGAGTGGTGTATACAAATAACTTCTGAAAAATAATATTAATACTTCATGAGATAAACCCGGGCTTATGTTGAAAAAATCACTGTATGTATTTATAATTATTAATTATTTAAAAAATATTATAACAATTTAGGGACTTTAGAAATGTTTGGTGTATAAAAGATAAGGATATGATAGGAGGATGTTAACAAAGGACAAGGAAGTGATAAAAAGATGGAAAGAATATTTTGAGGGATTTATAAAATGAAGATTTTCTGAAAAGAGTAATTGATCAAATTCAGTATAATTTGGGAATGGTGGATTTAACGATGGAAGAGGAAGTGTGGAGCGCTGTTAGAAAAATTAAAAATAAGAAACCGATGTGACCAGATGAAATACCAGTAAAAGTATGGAAAGTATTAGGAAGTTTAGGTATAGGATGGATGACAAAGTTCTTTAATAAGGAAGCGTGGAGGAAGAGTTGTGTGGTACCAATATTTTAGGGTAAAGGAATGTGGACATTATAAAGGGATATAACTTATGAGCCACAGTGAATATTTGGGGAAAAATAATAGATAAGAGAGTAAAAAGTGAAACATTTGTTAGGAGAAATCAGTTTGGGTTTATGTCTAGGAGGTCATAGGAGAGAGTCCGAGTAAGTGAATGATGGGCTTAAAGAATAGAGTTAAATTCTTGAAAGGAAAGAACTAAGGATTAGAAGGGGTAAAAAATTAAGTATGATTTTGGGGAAAGGGAAAACAGGGAATATGAAAAAGCAAGAAATAAATTTGTGTTGAGATGTGGTAGGAGAGGTTGAGAGGATCAAGTATTTAGGGAAATATGGAGACTTCGAAGAGGATATGAAACACAGTATTAAGTTTGTACGGGTGAAATGGAGAGACGTTGGATGTTTTATGTGAAAAAAGAATACCTATTATAGGTAAAAAAGTAAATTTTATGATGGTGGTAAGACCTGGATGTATGGAACATAATGTATATGTAATATAGGAAAATAGAACAAAGAATAAATGTAGCAAAGACAAGAATGTTAGGATGGATAAGTGAAGTGACTAAAAAGGAAAAAAATAAGGAATTAGTATACATTAAGAGGTTTACAAAATGAGGGAGAATAAATTGAAGTGGCTCGGCCATGTATTATGGAGGGAAAGATTGAGGCAGTAAAATGAGTAATGGAAAAGGGGGAGAGGAAGACTGAAAAAGAGATGGGGATGTTATAATAAGTGATATGAAGAAGAAGGTGAGGGTAAGTGAAGAAAATATTTGTAATGAATAAAGTGGAAGTGTAGAACTAGGGTGGCCAACTCCAAATAGTTGAGAAAGAAGGGGACAGGGAAAGATGAATAAAGAAAGAAAAAGAAGATTTATTTCCTGATTACTAAATTGTAGAAAATTCTCAGTTGTGTGGTTTTAAAAATATAAAGCTTATTAATAAAGTACAAGTTTTTCAAGGAGTAAAACATTTATATAATAACAGAAATTACCTGATGGCTTAAATTTTTAATGGGTTGAATTTAATTTTTAAAAAATAAAATATTAGGGAATTTTAATCTGCAAATTTGAATTTTTTTTATTTGCTTAAAGGGTCGTTATACCTGCGGTTTTTAAGGAGATCCATATACACAATTTTTAAGAAATGTTATGAAAAATAAAAACCTAACAATTAATATTGAAGTATATTTTAAAAATATCTAAAAATAGCCCCATATCTGTATCACTTTTTATTATTGTGTAATCACAAAATTTCCACCTAAAAGACCAAAAAAGTGTGAAACTTTGGAAAGTCTTTGGAAAATGTATTAGCTTTAAACAGATTTGAATGTGTCGACCTGTCATCAAGGGTTTGATCGAGACATTTTTCTTTATTATAACTGATTAAAATATAATCAATGTTTAAAAATTGCGATTTTTAATAATAAATAACAGCTAAAAAATAAAAGTAAAATAAACGCCTCGATCGATCCCTAGAATACAAACTGATGAATTCAAAATATTTTCAGAATTGAAATCAGACTTTAAGTTCCACAGTTTTGTCACACTCTTAGGTCGATTTTTTGTTACGGCTTCTTAAAATTAGTTGATTCAAATGAATTAATATATTCTTGTCTCTGTATACAAGAATTTTATGTGGGTAAGTCTATTTCAATAAACAATATTCTATCATATTTATAAAACAAATTAATTTTTATTTTATGGGTTGAATTAAATTTTAGCTAATTTTAGTTACATAATTAAAAGATAAATTACTATTATTTTAAATATATTTAAATTAAAAAAATGTAATACTTATATAAAAAAAATTAATTTATAATATATACCTATTCTTATTTTAAGTAGTTTATATTTAGTGTAAAATATGTCTATATGATGAAAAAATAACAGTAAACATAATATGTTTTACATAATTTAACAAATTTAAATGTCAGTATCTACATTGATTAAATATATATATATTATATTCAATAATATCTTTAATTGATGCTATTGTACATAATTTTATTGGTAAACAATTATTTAGTTAGTAAAAAAAAACCAGTACTAAAGTGAAAGTTTTCTAGTGAAAGTATTGCATCTTATAATACAACATATGAATGTTCACAAGGTTAGACAAACACGGCAACATGTATGTTTACAAATTGTTTCTTCTAATACCTAAAACTTATTATAAATATAATTTAAATTAATTATTTTCATATTAAAATTCAATTTAAAAAAAAAAAAAAAATGGTGATAAGTCTGTTTTTGAATTTGTTTTATATATTTAGTGAATTTTATCATTCAACTGAAATAATTTACATTTAACAAATAAAACGTTTGTTTTAATAAAAACAATCATGATTTCTGTAATATTGTAATAATTTGTTTGTGTGTGTGTGTGTGTATTGTTTTTTTTATTTAAAGAATATAATTTTAACTAAAATATATTCCTAAGAATATTTAATCCTTATTATTCTTCAAGATTAATGCATTATAATCGTGCTTACATAAAATTTATAAGAAGGTAGTACCTATTCAGTTAAAAATAATTTATATAATTAATATGCAAACACAACATTTGTCAATACTGTCCACTTGTATATCAACTATTTAAAAACAATGATTTGGATGGACAAAGTCAGTGTAGAGTTAAGGTATCTTTTAATATGTAATATTATATTATTCACTATATGAAATGATAAAAGTACTTATTTTATATTTATACATTTAATATATTATTTTTAGGATGATATTACCATTAGTTCTTCAGGATCAGAAGAAACTGTTGAATCGAAAAGAAACCTAAAAAATAACTTAACCATACTTCTTTCCAGAAAACGATCGATAAAAGTATGAATACCTAATTTAATACAATATTTTGGCACTGTTGATAATCTTTTAAATAATGATAAAAACCATTATATTAATTTCCAAAAATAAATATTTAATAACATTCATGTATAATATCAATAATATACTGTATTATAAAGTAATAATATATTTATTTAACAATATAATTTATTATTATTTTATATTATAGTATAACTTGTTTTTTTCATTACATTTTATATTTCTTTTTTAATTAATTTTTTTATAAATATTAATTATAAATTATAAATATTTTTATAATATAAATTAATTTATTAAGAAAAAACGACATCAAATTGGCTCTCTTAAGAAGATGTTACATCAGAATTTTCCGTTTCTAAATTATATATCAAAATTATACTACACAGAACTTTAATTCTAGTATTTTGTTAAATTTAGAGTTTAAACTCTTACTACTAAATTTAAAGAAAAATATTTTACAGTAAACGTCTTGGCTTTTTGTAAAATTTTCTTTTTTAATTTCGATACTAAATGTTAAAACTTTAAATTTGATTAAAAGTTCTTTGTATATAGTATAATTTTGTTATATTTCCTGTTAAAACAACAAATGCTACTGTGACGTTCCCTTACGAGGATACCGTATCCACATTTGCTATCTACACCAATCTAATGGGAAATATAAGTAAAATATTAATAATTACACCACATTAATTAATTTCAGTTTATAAAGCTTAACTGAATTTAAAAAGGAGAATATTTTTGTTTACAAAATATTGTCTAATTAAGATGTTGAAACTATTTAAAAAAATTAAAACCTAACACTAGTGCTGTCACTTCATTATTTGACATATTTTTGTAAAAAGGATATGACATTGTCTTAAAAATATTCTAATTTTCAAATTTGGTCTAGATGTCAATTAATGTTTTGTACATTGTCCATCAATTGATGGAAACTGCAAATTCCTGGTGTAATGCCTTCTTAAATAGATATTTTTAATTTTCATCGTTTTATTTTGAATTAATTTATATATTATTTAAATTCATATAATTTCAGTACACTTATACAGGGTTTGTCCGGAAAGTAATGCAATTTATTTTTTCCTGTTACTCCTTGTTTTGGACGGCTGGTTTAGGTGTGAGGGACTTTCCCAATGCTTCCAAACTCTGAGAACGTCAGAATCATTGTTTCTATGAATCCCCTGTTAGTGTCTATGTCACAACACATAATGAAGAAAACTATTGAACAACATTATGCAATCAAGTTCTGTGATAAATTGAACAAAAGCCTTACCGACACCCACCAAATTATTCAAGGAGCCTACAGAGACTGCTCTCTCTCCTAGTTTCTAGTTTCCAGGTCATTGAAGTTGTTTTAACTATAGCCAGGAAGAGGTGGAGAATGGTTCTCACTCTAGACGGCCGTTAACTAGAAAAAGGGATAATACTGTATCTCATGTTCATGATCTTTGAAATACCAATCATTTAATGAGTGTTCGGGTGATATCAGAGACTTTAAAGTATTCCAAAAAAAAAGAAGGTCGTTCATTATCAAAAGAAGATCACTGCTTGACAGTTGCTTCACAATAACACTCCCAGCAATACCTCTCCGCCCATTCAGATTTCCTTTTGTTCCTAAGGATCAAGACTGCCCTGAAAGGAACTCGTTTTGGATCTATTGAAGTGATCCAAACTGCCATCACAGAAAGGCTCTAAACGAAGACCCCATCAACGCCTTCCAGGATATGTACCATTCATGGATAAATTGATAGCAAAAGTGTGGTAATGCCTAAGGGGAGTACTTTGAAGAATTTTTTACACTTGTAACAATATCTTGAATACATTTTTTTTACAACCTTAATTGCGATGCGCTACTCTTGACAAACCCTATAATATGTTATATACTTATTATATTGAAATTATATTATAATATTGAAAGGTTGAATACAAAAAAAAAAAAAAAAAATAGAACCAATTTTATTTATATTGTTTATTACTTCAAATTTATATGTGGTTTTCATATTTTAGGATGATTTATCCAGCATAGACGATTCAGTAATAGTTAAAAAAAAACGACAATGTGAACCTTCAAAAAAAGTAGGTAACACACTAATAATAAAACTAATTACCACATTTATTAGGTTTTTCGTCACAAATGTTTCCATTTCCAATAGTCCCAAGTCTTAGAATACAAGTTTATCAATTGATAATACTTAATTTATTTTCTCTTGGAAAGTTTTCATTAAATCAATTTTTAATTTTTCTAGCCTATATAATATATTATAATATGAATCCAGTAATAGAATATATTATTAATGATAAAATGTATTAGTCAATTTGCATTTACAAGTTAAAAGTAAAATTATATATTTTTAAATAATATTTTTCAGAAGAGTTTAATTAAAACGAGTGTAATATCACCGCCTGAAATTCCAACAATATCAGCTACAACATCAACATTATGTTTGTTTAAACAAAATGTAAGTTAAAATTAGTATACTTTAACAATGTTATTAATGTATGAAATTAAAAACTAAATGGTTATACAAAAAAAAAAAATATATATATATATATATATAATATAGGTATAATTATATATTTTTCAATAGATTAATTTTTATTAGGATCATATTACGGGAAAAGAAAACATTAAAGACATGAAAACCCCAAAAAATTCTGCAAAAAATCTTATGAAATCTGAACAAATCAACGAAATATTAGATAATGTAAGTGTAATTATATTTTAAATTGTATACTCAGAATATTGTGTATGTAACAACTGTATATTTTTTTACTAGTATGTAGTGTTTTAATGTATTTTAAATAAATGTATTGTTTTGTTATCCAATATGAAAAGTTCTACAAATATTATAATCACTTTCAATTTTCATTGATTAGGCTAATGTAATCAAAATAAATGAATCTACAAAAACTCAAGAAAGATCTAGACATAGTTTAACTAGATTGGCAAAAACCAGACATTCATTTTTATCTAAAGTGAGTAAAACATATCTAATTTTTAAATTAAATATTTATTTATGTTTTAAAATGTTTGTACACATTAACTAGGTATTGTTTTAATTTATTTAGTAATGTGCAGTGTTGGGTAGTAACATAATGGATGTTACTCATTACTGTAACATAGTTACTTTTTCGAGTTATATTATGTTAACTTTGTTATTTAATTTTTGTTTTCTACGTCGTGCAGTCAGTAGTGTCATATTCCTATATTTTTTTTTTTTTTTTGCCAAAAGTTAATCAGTTTGAGAATCTCATAATTTGGTTCCCTGAAAAGATTTGCTCCTCTTGCATTTTGCGTTAATCATTCTGCACTATGTTAAGTGTTGGTTGTTTTGCATTACTTAGCATTCACATTCTGTGGTCTCTATATTCCATCATACAAGGTTCTTCTTTGATTTTGCAACTTCTATCCATATTTCAGATAACTTCCCAAGGATAGATCCTCAATTGTTCCCATGTCGGTTGCTTGGTTTTACATCTGTCGCGCCATCTTTAAAAGTGTTCATGAGATTTTGATTTTTTAAATGAAAGACGCACGATAGTGTTTTGGTAGGATTGGGTTTAATTTTTGTAGTAACTTAAGAGTAACTACATTAATTATTTGTTAGTAACTTTGTAAAATAACACATTGCATTTTTATAAATAAGAGTACAATTCATTCTAACAAATTTGTCTGAAATTGATGATAGGGCCATCATACCTCCAAAAAGTAGATAACAATTGTACGATAGGTAGGAAGGGAGTAGTAATATTTCATATTATTTGACTGACAATTATCAGAAAAGAATAAAGATATTTTTGATATTTTATTTTATTATTTTTCATTTTTACATATTTAAAAATATTGAAAGTAACATTTATTGTTACTAGTTACTATTAAAGTAATGTAATACTATTAATTTGTATTTAGGTAACGAAAAAATAATATTGTTCTTTTAATTTTGTAATTAGGTTACTTTTTAAAAGTAACTTACCCAATACTGGTAATATGATAAATGCAGCTGTGTTATTGTCATATGTTATGTTGTCAAAATGCAACTTTAGCAAAGATTAACTCATTTCATCCTATTTTAATTATACAATCTCAATCTATTTTCTTTCATTTTTCTACTTTTTTAACTACTTCTTTACTACCTCTTAAATACTCATATCTTATTTTGTTTTCTCTAGTCGTCCACTTTAACATTCCATTCCTCTGTTATAATAGAATATTGCTGTTAAGAATACAAACGAACAACCTATTGAGCCAAAAAGAAAATTCAATAAAGAAAAAAAAAACGTGGTGAAAACAGCAAAAGCAATAAAAAAGAATGTTGAAATTCCATTTGTGAATACTGTTGTAGTTAAGAAAAACAAAATGAACAAACATAGTTTACTGTCCAAAAACTACTACAAAAATGATTCTTGTTTAATTTGTGGCAAAGGTCATACAGAATTATCATGCAAAAACAAAAAGTGTCCGAGAGTCTTTCATCTTAGTTGTATGAATAAATCTAGAATTGTTAAATGTGAGTTTATCATATTGATCATATAACTTATTGAGTTTTGAATAAATTAATTGATTGTGTTTTAACTTATATTTTAATTTAGCCGGATTTATTTGTCCCTCTCACTTTTGTTCTGTATGCAACAAACGGAAAGTTGTTGCCAAATGTAAACTTTGTGTGGATTCATTTTGCACTACACACGTTAAAGGGAATATATTTAAAGATCCATTAGGTAATGGAATGCTGTGCAACAATCATCTTTATGGCAAAGTGAGTCAATAAGAAATTATTTAATTTTTAAATTTACAAAAACTATATTGAAGTTGTATTAAATTTTTTAGGTCATCATATTTTAATATTTCAAATTATTAATTTAACAAAGACAAAATATACTATTTTTTAATAATTTATAAATTATAATTTTTGTGTTCATAGAAATCAATACCAATTGCAAGTACTTCGGTAACTTCTGACTTAAATGTTACTAGTAAAGTAAATGTTGACAATAAAAGTGCTGAACCTGTTGATTTTTCTGGTTCGAGTCTAAGTATTGTGATGCCAGAGGTGCTGCCAGATATTAATGAAGATCAGTTGAATATGGATACTGATGAAATTAACGAAGATGATTACACACTGAATCGGGTAATCACAGATGAGTGCAATCGCGAATACATACATATTGGTGGATTCAATGTATGTAATATGCCCGACTTGGTTACTGATCAAGGAGAGAATTATATACCACCTGTTGATACAGATGGTGATCTGTTTAGGCCATCATCAGCCAATGTTGTTATTGATATAGAGTCAGCATCTGCATTATACCAGTCTACTGATAGTTTGCAACTAGTATCAATTGCCGATAATAAAGATAATGATGACTATGGTATTGTACATTTCATACCCGATACTAATCAAACTAAAATCAAATGGTTAACAGCTGAACCATAAAGTCAGTCATATGACTTATGTGTATAATATTTACTGCAATTCACTAATTTTTAAAAAATAACTGACTTTAAATTGTAGTCATCATTAGTAATTTGAGTTGTTTTGTTTTGTTTTAATTTATTTATTTTTATGTTGGAAGTGTTATAGACAATTATTTTCTTATTTGGTATTTAAATTAAACATTAATCAAAATTTTACCATGCCTATTGTGATGGTCTAATTATTATTATTTTATCATGGATTGAATACTTCATATATATTTAATTTGTGCAATTTAACATTTTATCACAAAAGTTATTTGAAGTTTGAAACATTTAAATATTTTATTTAAAACGTTATGTAATATATATATTAATAAATACTATACTTTTTTTAATTGGGTATTATATTAAATTTGATTTTCCTCAGTGGATATTATATAAAGTTATTATAATAATAATATTTTAATATTGTAATAATATGTGAAATTAAAATTGTAAAAATCTATTAAGGTTTTATTTTGTAATTTTTATTTTTGTTCTTATCAATCATTATTGTACATTTAGTTTAAAAAATTGTATTTAAATTTAAAATTATTTTTAAAAAACCACGTTATTTACATGTTTTGTTAAAGAAGTCTAGAAAGAATAAAAATTGTTTACTTAAACATTAAATGTTCATTTTTATTACAAAATATACAAATAATAAAATTATGTTTTTTTAATATATTTGCTTCAGTTGTGTACTGGCATTTCTCAACCATTGCATATTTCATCTTAGAGGTATGTTCATTGTCTCGCTACTGCACATACTACATCAATAAAATCACGGCGAACATACCTCTGAAGATGAAACTGTACACACAACTAAAGCCCATAGATATATCCCAAAAAAACATAATAACAACATATATTACTTATGTTTTAGAAAAACAACAATTAAATTCAAAATATTGTCAATTTGTATTTATATAGATGAATTTTTTTTGTTTTTTTTTTTAATAATGCTATCCAAAAAAGGATTAATAATTGTATAACATTAACATTCAGGTATGTCATTGTGAAACTGACATTTAATTAATTTACCAATTCCAAGTAGATACCTAATAAAAATCATATTAAATATTAAGTTAATTGACGACAAAAAATATTATTTTATTAATTTTTAATGGTTTTATGCAGTAACTCATGGCTCCTGACATATTTTTTATATAATCACTACAAATACAGAATTTAACACTGATGAGTGATACCCGTTCTACAAATTTTAAAATTTTTATATTATTACCAGGGCTTGGAAGTTGTAGCGTTTGCATATTTTTTTTTGTAAACTTTAGAACAACCTAAGTAAGATACAAATTTGTTTCACATCTCTCTAAAATCATATACAAAATTCATTTTTGCTCATTTGTGCATATTCCCGGTTTTTAAAGCTATTTTACTAATTTTGGATTATAAGTACTATTTTTTAGATATAATTACATGTATAAATGGAAATAAATACATTTTTTATTGCAATTAATTGTTTACAGAGGGTATTGGAACATTTTTATTTTATTTTTCAATTGTAAATGTATAAAATAGAAGTTACGAAGTACAAAACAATAAATATCCAATACCTACCTGTTCAAGCCAGTCCAAGTACCTAGTTGCTGCATAAAAAATATATACAATTTGTAAAAATAAAAATAAAAGTAAAAATTTATTTAAATGTTTTTTTTGACAATTTTATTTTGCATACTTTCAAATTTTTAGTGCTATTTATGGCGGCGCATATTTTGGTGTTTTTATGTGCATATTAAAGTGCTCAAAATATAATTTTTTAGTACTAAAACTTCCAAATCCTGATTATTACGAACTGTATCAAATTCATGAATAATGTATAATATAAAAGAACCTACATATTAAAGCCTTGAGAAAAAGTCATCAGCGACATTATATAATATAATATTATAAACAAAGTCACTAAAGTATAAAATAGGTATAGGTATGCAGATTATAGTGTAGATCAGGGATGGGCAACTGGCGGCCTGCCGTCACTATAACAGGGTATAACAGTAAAAGTAAGTATGACAGCCAAATTTTTACATCAATAAAAAAATTGTGTAAAATTAAAAAATACATTTATGTAAAAAAAAAAAAAAATGAATAATAATCAAAATGGATTATTTTACGAGATAAAACATTTTCGAGAAATATTAGTTATTTTGATGCCATTTATGTTATAACTTCCAAAGTATATAGCTAGGATATTCAAAATTTTATTTCATTCACGTTTTTATCATAAAAAAATATTCCAATTGAAAAAAAAGTTTTGAAAAGGTACACTTAGAACATTTTATTTTAAAAATTAAGATTTTTTGAAAAATCGAGTTTTTCTTAGTTTTTTTTTTTATATATAACTTCCAAAATAGGTAAATGCGAGAGGCCAATTTTGGAAATACCATTGAATTTTTTGTTCCAATATACATCTTAAAAAAAAAAATGTTCAAAAAGAGCTCTGGTACTAAACTGAATTTATGCCGCATTAATAATTAAATAGTCAAAACAATTTTTTGAAAATGTTATATAATATTTATAACACGCATAAATACATACCTACTCTGTGAAGAGGTTTTGAAAATTGAATAATTTTTATATTAAATTAAAATCTTCGTAATTAATGAAAAATAACTGCATTAAAATCTTGTTTTATTTAGACAAATAATGTAACTTATTTTTAATCAATGTTATTATTAATAAAACCAATAAAATAACCGACTATAATTTGTCTTAAAATTGTTTGATTTAAAAAAAATATGATGAACAAATAGAAATTTAAAAAATGTATATACTTATTTGATTTCTAAAAAGCGGCGAAGAAATTATTTAGAAAATAATAATAATAATAATATCGAATTGAAATATTATTGTCTTATGTAAATTATACATTATATAATATGTAAGGACTTCTTCTTCTTCTTGGCTTTTATGGGTCATTTAGATCTATTGCCGCAACAACCTATATATTATATATATATATAAGGACTAAATAATAAAATTGTTTATCGAAGTACCTACCTATATATAGTCACTATAGACACATATTTTTGCATTTTTGTATTTGGCTGCAGTATAGGTATATTATTATTTATTTATTATAACTGTATAGGTAGGTACCTATGTGTATTGAATTTCATTAGTCATTATTATTTGGTGTAACACATATAGGCACATAACATACATAACTAAACTTGTGTATTCTACATAATATATTAATATATTATATTACGTGTTGCCGGTATAATACAATAATATCATTATCGTGAATATTTCTGAGTAGAACAATTTAATTTGCCCGCAACATAAACTGTTTGCATAAATTAGGTCAACAATTTAACGAAAATGATCATGGCAATGTCGTTAAACGAGTACCTATTTAATATTCGGTGTCGTAAATTATTAATTATGGTAAATAAGCAAATTCACGTTTTTTTTTTTCTAATTGTAAATTGCGTGGATATTTTATAATATATTAGGTATATAAGTAAAAAAAATTATACTACACTACCTACAGCACGGTATATAAGTTGGTACCTATATACCTATTACTACTACACAGTTATAAAAAAAAAACGAGACGAGGTTATAACGTATGCATGTTGGGGGGAGGAATGAGTCAAAGGAGGAAACCCTCTCTATAAATTGTTTATAAAATTAGTATAGCCTTATAAATACACAGATTCACAATGTTTTTTTTTTAAATTAATAAATAAAATAAAATAATATATATATATATATATATATATACAAATATAAATAGCATAATATACATTATAAATCATCTGCATAATACAGTAGAAAAGCTGTAAATTTAGATAACTAAAGAGTTTAAAGTATGAATAGATACTATAGAAGCCACATGATAGAAATATTATTATTATTATTATTATTATTACCCGCGGGATACCCACACACAATTTTTGTAACACAATGAATGTCAAATAAATATTATAATAATACATGCCACATAAAATGCCTAATCGTTACTCCTTAGAATAGGTACGTTGCAACTTGGAGCACTTTGGTATCTTAAAATTATTATAATAATTGAACACTGGTTTCCTATAGGATATAATAATAACTTTATTAGAAAATCAGAATGTGTGAGCAGTTGCGGTTTGAGGAAAGCGATTGCCCCCTCCTTAGGTGTTGATTTTAATACATTTTTTAATATAATTTATATATATATAAATACCTATTAAAAATAATTTGTTTATACCTACCAGCTATTATTAAATTGCATCAATATGAAACAACTGATTATTTTTAAAATACAACAAGAATAAGACGTTGAATGGATTCTCAGGTAAGAGAAAAATATTTTTTGTGTCATAACAATATTATCATTTATCCCCTTCCCCCTTTGAAATGTTGTTAAAACCGCCAACTGTAGTAGTGTGCAGGAGGGTTAGGATCACGAAATAAGTTAAAAATGTATTTTAACTTTTGTTTTTTTTTTTTTTATTCATTATATACATATATATATAATATATATTTATACCATATTATATACATAAATATACAGGTCTGATGGCTGATGCGACTGTACGAGACAGACGTCATGGTTAAACAAGTATAAATGTATAATATTGATTATTATTAATCAATACTAACGAATATTCGTACACATTTTGAGTTCGTAGAGTGTATAATATACTGTATATACCAGTGTTTGTTTTTTTTTTTTATTTCACAGTTCGTTCGTATGTTAATAATTATATTATTTACGAAATACGAATTACGTACGTCACGAACGGATAATAATATTACTACTTATAAGTAATATATTGTATGAATATTATACATCTATTTTGTAAATAGGTACGGGTAATTTCGAAAATTCCAGTATTGGCCTAATTTAGAATTAATATACTATATAATAATACAACAATAATAATTATGTACTTATGATGCATCCAAAAAAGTTGTAGTAGCTCTACTAGTTTTTAATTTAATTTTATGATGTTGTGGTCAATCGCGCAACGTAACACGCTTAATCGACCGGTATCGTCAAATATTTCGATATTATATTAAATTATTTTTACACGTAAAATTCAGTTATCTATATATAATACTTATTGATCGTATCAATGTTATACAAAACGAATATGTATACAAGAATATATTAATTCATTATCATTTACCTATACAGATATATTATGTTGAAGTCCACAATACATTCTAGCGATAACCTTTTTTTTTTTTTTTTTTTTTTTCAAATCACGTCACAGCCATTCTGTAATTTTCGAGAATTATTATAATATAATATATTATTATTTATTACATTAAGCGAGGTTTATATCGAGACGTTTATCAAATTATTAAAATGTGGTATATACATATATATATAGATAGTTGAGTATATGTTGTAAATTATTATTGACGATTTTGTACATTTTATCAACTCATTATATTAATTACTTATATATATATAATGATTTATTATTCTATTATTGCGTATGGAACATTCAAGATACACGTCATTATATAATTTACTTAAACATATGTTTAATTATTATAAATTATATTTTGTTTGGAGTGAACGATTTAAGCGCGTGTCCAATGTTTGCATATTATGTGTACCTATATAGAAAGAAATTATTGTCGGATTATATTATGAAAATCAATGATACTTACCTGCGGTTTTTTTCAAGATAGAAAATACCGTCGGAGAATATTTTCGTAAACATAAGATTAAAAAAAAGAAAACAACCTATTATATAATATTGGTTTATTATTTTAATTCTATACATGTATTACCATTGATTATATTATATTATAATATATAATCAATGATATTACCAATGGAATTTAAATTCATCATCAGGGATTTTGTGTACCTATACCTTTACCGATATAATGTACAATATTTAATAATTATATTTAGGCGAAAATCAAAATCGATGAACTGTGACAAATTCCATTAATTCATGGAAGAAATAACAAATTTTGGAAACTTTTTATTAACAAGTTAAAATTTTATAGGGAGTTTTTGATTTAATATAATTTAACAGACGTATAAAATGTAATAATGTAAAAACAAATTGTATAGAAAATACATTATAAAAGTAAGTATACCTATTATAGACTATTATATCTAATAATCTTTCTTATTGCAGGATTTAAAAATTTTAATTTTCAAAAATGTTTCATTTGCAGTTCAAAAATAAAATAAATATTTAACATTATTTACTTGCAGTACTGCAGAAAACATATTTCACTTGAATGCTATAAGCTCAAAAATATGAAGACTTTAGGACTTAGGTAAAACTATCAAATAAACGTAAAAAAAATCCATCAATCATCGGATTTAACAAAATTAAAAACTTCAAATTCAATATTCACGTTATACCTATTAATATACATATATTTTAGTTTCAGTAGTAAAAACATGTCTACAAAAAACCTTTTAAAGTGGATTACATTTTGTAGATAATTTTATTAGTGTTTTGGAAAATATTAATAAACAAGAGTTAAAACTATTTAAAAAAGTAAAATAAATAAACATTTTATTGTAGATATAGGTAAAATATAATAATTTTCTAGCCATATAATCATATTAAAGTAGCATAAGACTTCGGTATCTCCAAAATATTTTTTTCTAATTTCTACCGTTTTATCAATATAGCATTGATTAAATATTTAATCAATACTAATAAATAATAAATAATAGGTTGTTTAGTAACTTAAAAAACTGTTTTTAAATACCCTTTTGTTGGTTTTATGACCTAGAAGCTTATATAAATAAAATAACCGTATTCCTAATTCCGATCAATGACTTAAATAATCAAAACCTATATAAGAATTAAAAAAAAATAAATATATATATGTATACTATATATAGGTATAAGTACATATAGGCTATAGGTACAACAGAATATATAGAGTATGATTTTGATGAAAAGCAAGAAATAAGTTGAGTGGGTACGTAGTGGAGGAGGTTGAGAGGTTCAAGTGTAATGAGAGGTTTGTTGTACAGAAAGATGGAGGCTTCGAAGAAGATATGAAACATAGGATTAAGTATGGATTTTTTTTTTGGCACAGTATAATACAGTATAGACAGTACAGTATAGTTATAGGTATATCGTATAGTCTTCGAGCGAACAAATAAATAAATCTATATTTTTAATCCATAATTTGTTGTTCGGAACGGCCCTGTCAATAGTGTTTTAAAAGTGATAAGTTGAATTTTTTTTATGATCTTTACATAATTCATCTTTACATAATTTCTATCAATAAGCAGCTGAGTGTATATAAATATCTAAAAAATGGTAATCGGTAAAAAAACGAGAAAAATATTACAATTTAATTTTTCACATACGGTGTATATATACCTATCTACATTATAATATACTATCCCCATAATCTAATCGTAAATTAAACCACTATTACACTTACACATTTTCACAATTACACCCAATATTATATCTATATTATGTAGGGTAGGTACATTAATACTTTGTATTATTATCAGTTACCTATCTATACTGTGCTACTAAATTGCGTATTATTATAACATAATAATATATTCAACGTTACAATAATTACCCCAGGACCCAGTTTATAGTTAACAGTTAACATTTTAAGGAATAAAGGGAAGGATTACTCTTTCCCCTCATGAAAATTTTTTAAGCTTGGCCTATTCTCTTGTCTATACTAAAACGTAGGTATACCCAATATGACCGATTAGTAAATCATTTAATGTCGTTTTGTACTCAACGTTTTATTTCCCTGTCGTTTTCTTTCTAGATTCCTAAAAAAATTATTTAAATATTTATGTTTTAAACATATTTTTTCCATTACTGTTCAAATTCGAGTTCCGCGGTCCCGGGATTAGAATTTGTTTGTGCAATCCTGTATTCCAGGACAGGGCCGGCGGAAGGGCAATGCAACCAAAGCAGTTGCTTAGGGCCCCGAGAAAACGGTCTCCTGCTTAGCAAAGAGTGTTAACTTAAAATATTCTGTGTTATAATTTGTAATTTAAAAATTTGAAATGGTCCATATGGGTAATCTACTACATTATTTAAATCTAATAAATAACAATATTTATAACTAAACAGTTAAAATTATTATTTTATATCGAAAATAAGTGGTGAAAATTAACATATTTATTTTTATATCTAAACGCTGGTCTCCACGATTTTCTTGTCCAATGTTTTAACAATATAATTTAAAATTATGGTTATAGTGTCATGGTTACTCCGAAGTTGTTATTAAATTTTTACTTCGATATCGAAAGAACTGAGTAAAGACAAGACAACACTACCTATACTTAATATAAACAGTGCTCTACCATAAGTTTTTTTCATATTTGTATTTTTAAGCAATTTATAAGTAGGTATTTAGTTAATTCATATAACTGATATAACAAAAATAATAAATGTATGTGTTGCGTCTTCTTAACATGAAAAATTATAATTTACTATATTTGGCGACAAAAAAAAATAAAAATGTATTCCTTTATAACCCATTAATAAATTATATTGATTATGCATAAAAATGGTATCATACTTTGATTTATGGATTGCTGTCGTTTAGTACCTATACAATTTCACATCAGTACACCACTAAAATATCAACATTCAAAGTGTGAACGTATCCGATCGGCGATCACATACGAACGTATACGATTTCCCACTCGGCCATGCATATATAATCCATTGATTCTGTAATAAATCTATTATAATATTACAAATTAATAAATCTATGTAACTGTACATGCATTGAAATCGAATAGTGTAAATCCACTCGACATAATTATTCAATCGAAATGGATAGTTTTGAAATAACATTTCATAAGTATTTTACAAAATTATTGTTTAGATACTTGTGATAAGTTTTTTCTGAAACCGGTAATAAACATTAAATTAAAAATTAAAGGCAAGAAAAAATAATGTTTGACATACATAAATGCATTATTTTATTTATTTAAAACTAAAGTTGATAATCAATGTTTTAATTGTTATTTATCAACAATTTTTAAAAATACAAGATCGTAGTAAATTTTTTTATTATACTTATATATTTAGTAGCACGTTTTTACTTCCTATAGTTATTAGTAATACGGTGTTTGGGCAAAAAGTAATAAGTTTCAAATATGATATTTTTTTGGAAAATGAATAATCAATTTTAAACATATTTTATTAAAAAAAAAACCAATATTTTTATTTATTCTTTTTTACGCATACCACGATATTATTTAAGGTATTTCTACTTGTCCAACAAAACAAAGTTAAAAAAAATGTAGGGCCCCTAAAAATGAATTTACTTGGGGCCCCACAATATGTAACGCCGCCCATGTTCTAGGATTTTATATATTGGAGATAATCGATTATTTTTTTCCCGTGACATCTTTTTCACTTAAATATTCGATCGGTCCAAACACCCGAGGACGACGACGTTATTCCTATGATATTTCGAAATGTCGCCGACCATCGACCCGACGGTATTGATAACACGACGTTTGCGACCGTCCGCTTATCACATAATATTATCAATTACTATATTATTTATAAATTATAATACAATAATACATCAGCTATAATACCTATACGACCGAAAAACGCGTGCAAACACTTCTGAACGTCACGGTAACTATACCAGTAATTATTTGGAATAATACTTTTACTTTCGCTCGGCCTAGGCCGGTGCATTATTGTGCGTGTGTGCGGTCGTTGAGGTTATCCGTAGACAATGATATAATCACAGAACAAAATGTAATAATAAATACGGAATATAATATAGGTAGGTAATATAGGACGTGTCTATGGAATTATGGGCCTCCTACCCCATTATCATTATTGCGCGTGCCAGTTGTTTTTTTTTTTTTGCGGTAAAATCTCGTTAAAAATTTTACAATCGCCGAACAAAATATAATAGCAACGGCCACCGCCGGTTGCAGTTTTCCCGAGGCGAAAAACAATAAAAATAAAAGTAAAACCCTACTACGAGCGTATACCTCTCTACTCGGCGTGTTATGTGTTAAAAAATACACATTAATTTTTATATCGCTACCTCAACCAACCGCCATTACAAATTTACAATAGTCAATAGATACCTACCTACCTACCTACTTTTAATACATTTATATTATTATTTTTGACTGAACAGTGAAAGGTCATACCCTTGTTCGCACTCCACTCGAACCTGTCAGCTGACCTTCACGACGGCAGTAATATTCCGGGCAGGACCTTGATCCGTTTCGCCCGTCGTACGCATTATCACCTCTGCGCGGACTGAACCGCCGCCCATTCACTCAGTGACCGTTTCCCCGTACGCACGCACCGCCGTAAACGCAAAAATACCATGAGCGGAAAGTGAGTACACGTTATATGATATTATTATTATTATTTCGATATTACCGTAATGCCATTACGTACAACCTCGTACCGTTATGTTCTTGCGACGTTTATTTTGCAACCGAAACAAAATTAATAACGACATGACTCTCCGCAGATCCGACATCGGTCTCATCGGCTTGGCCGTCATGGGCCAAAATCTTATATTGAACATGAACGACCACGGTTTCATAGTCACCGCCTACAACCGAACCGTCGAGAAGGTCGACGAATTCCTCGGCAAAGGTGCAAAAGGCACAAACATCGTCGGCGCCCATTCACTGAAGGAACTGGTCGATTCGTTGAAAAAACCCCGTCGAGTCATGATGCTCGTCAAAGGTACCTACACAATTGAAGCCATTTCTAGATGTGGTGGTGACTTTCCACCGGATTAGTGTTAAATATATAAATGTATTTAATTTTCTATAAAAGCAATTTAAAATGGTTTCTATTGAAAATAAAATGATCAGGAGTGGTTACCTACTATAAAATTTACATTTAATCATTAAATTATAGTAGTATCACAGAATAAGTTAAATTTAACATATTTTGTGTTAATACCTTATAATGACTGTTGAGGTTTGTGGAAGATAATGACTTGAGTCAATTATTCCAATTGATAATAATGTTGGTTGTCAAGCAATTTGGTATAATTACAGAGCATAAAATAATATAGAACGTATGTAAGGTATCCACTTAGTTTGAAAAAATAAATTATAATGTTCAATCATTATTATATTTATTTAAAAAACAGTTAATAAAAAAAATAATCAACAATTTTATAATATTAATATATATTAAGTCAGTTAAACTAGGTTGAAATATGTACTTTATATTGTTCTTTTGTCATAAGACCGTCTATGATTTTTTGAAATTTCTGTTTCTGTGGTAAGACTATTGCTATGAATCCGAGGTCGTCTGGCTTGGTTAACATGATGTTTGGGGTTCCTGCCAGTTTGCTGTTCATTTCCACCAATTTACCCGGAATAGCTGACAGTATTTTGTGTTCTTCACCGTTGGAACAGTGCACTTTACATAGTGTTGATCCCGCTTGTACGATTTGCGCCCCTCGTTTTCCTTTGCCTGTCATCATATTGCTCAGTCGATGAGTGCTTTCAGACACTTGGAAATCGATTTTTTCAATAGTTTTTCCAATCAATGCATGTGTAGGTGCTAGCGACAAAATGCATAGGTTGTTAGAATGAATAAGTACACTGTAGTCTTGGTTAGGTTTGTCGTTGACGTTGGTAGCAAAACGAGATTCAAAGTACCGTTCTATAACTGATGATGGAATGTGTTCTGATATTTCGATACTTTTTACTATTGACGGTGCCGAATTGTCATTATCGTATTTACATTCGTTCGATTTGTCCATATTAGTTAAGATTTACGGTATAAATAAGGTCAAATTGTTTCAGTTTGTTGGAACATTAAAATTAACCGAAATAATTACTCGCTGGGAAAAAAACGCTAAATGATAGAAGTTTAAATTTTTAATTTTCCTGCTTAAAAAACGTGTTGCTGATAAAGACGTGTTATCTCATAACTAAACGTAATAAAACCAGTGATACCAATCACCAACTAAAATTCTTTGTAACAATCGTGGACTGTGGTAACAATATAATATTTTACCTCTCATTTTCGAAAAATAAGTTATTTTTATGAATTCAATATTTATTTGTTTGAATCATGAACATTAGATCCTAGAGGAAGTACGCTGAACATAGCGGAGCGAAAAAATTGTCCAAATTTGTCACATCCACCAGAATGCATTCTGAACAATAGTGATGTTGATTTTATATGTGGGTTTAGTACAGTAGGATATTTATTGGGGTTTTTTAATATTTTATATTATTTTATTCTAAATGGTCAAACTTATGAATAATTATTATTATACATTTATTTTTAAATACTATCCAGGTTTATAGATAATATTAGTGATGTGCAAAACAGGACCAAGACCATGGCAGTCTTGCTCTTATCAACTCAGTCTTGGTCTTGCAATATTCTTGCAGTCTTGTTTTTTTTTTTTTTAAATATATCAAATTTTTAAATAATGATAGATAACTTATTTATATGTATGTAATATAATATATCTGCTTTTGTAGGCAATGAAAATACATTTATTTTAGCTTTATTTTATTATATCATGGTTATTATAAGTTGTAATTAAACAATAATCATAATAAAATAAGAAATATGTAGGTATCTACCTATTTTATATATGTAGGTAGGTAAGGATACTATGACCAATGGTATAAGCAGTATTTGATAAATAACTTCTTCTATCATATAAATTATAATTTACTATTTGGTCAAAAAAAATTAGACTCGCGACATCTCTGTGACATCAGAAAATATAGTGTACCTATGTAGTTAATTGTTTTCGATAACATCGAACTTTTGAGGAACAATAGGTTATCTGTTTACCCATATTTTCAATAATCTTCTCTGAAAATAATACAATAGGATAGGTATTATTGATTGCATTACGAAATCATTAGAAATCTGTATATTCTATGTGGCTATGTAAATTAGTGTATATCTACCAAGAACAAAGTATAATAAATAATATATTTAATTAATTAATTTTTATTTTTTATTTAATAGCAATACTTTTGCAAGAGTCTCTCAGTCAAGTCTTGTTCTTGGTTTTTCATTTTTGCAAGTCCAAGATCAAATAGCAACATCATAATAATATAATATCTATTTATGTATGAGTATTATTACAACTCACAAGTATAATAAACACAAAGTTTTAACATATAATTCTATTTGCATTATTCTGAAGTTTTAATATAATATCAGAGGATAACCCACGCTTTAAAATTGATGTAGGTATTTATAAAATATATATAAAGTCATATATTCTTGGAAATCATCGATTGGAAGGCATCCATTCGATTGAGAAAAATTTGGTCTTGAAATAGTGTATTTTAATAATTATTACGAATTAAGATAAAATAATAAACCAATAAATGCACTATGCTGTACATATAAAAACGACATCACTACTGCCTGGAGTGCATTCTTGCGGATGCGACAAATATGGACCATTCTAATTGACACAGTTCAGTGTCCTTCCTCTAATGTTCATGATTTCGATAAGTCTTGGATTGTAATTTTTTTCAATAAAATAGTTAATTAGTGATGTTATTTAATGGTATTATATAAAATCTTAATTAATTAAATGGGTCAATTGACATTGAAATGAATATTGATATATATTGTTTTATTACATAATTTTATAACCTAATAAGGTATTATTAAATATTTTGTTATGAATTTTGGAAGGTTTTCTGTCAATTTAAATGTTGATTCCTTTTTATTTTTAAAATAACATAGTAATTGACTCAGTTGTCTTTGCCTGACACACGCGGGACATAGTAAAATCGAGTTTTGTATTTTCAATTTTGGGTTGATTTTAGAGTAGATGACTTATTATCATAATTAATAAAGAGAACATGATCTATGACATATAGGAATTATATTTTTAATAAATTAAATTTTAAGTAAAAAAATTCACAATTTAATTATCACATTATTCATACACTTGTATAAACATTAATTTTTATTAATCTTTTTTGAGGATTACCAGGAATTGTATTTGATGAGAGTTTGGAAATTGTGGATCGGAGTGATGATTTAGATGGTTATTGAAGCATTTGTATGTATTAATTATGAAAAATATCACTTTATGACATTTGCAGAAGTCGCTGTCCTTTTTTCCATTCCTTAATGGCTCTCCATTTAAATGTGTATACAACGTCAAAGACCATGGATTTCTATACATTTTACTGTAGACAGAGCTTTAAAAATCTTGTGCTTCATTAAGCTCAACACAAGTCTTTTTATATCTAGCTCATGTCTATGATCCCTGTATTTCTTCCTTATTTTGATCCACATTGGAATATAGTGTAGTTGTTTGGCACTCATACTTGGCTCATGACCAACTACTTATAGAGCGGGTACAAAACAACTTTCTTATCTTATGTTTCTTTTTTTCTTAAAAAATGTAATCCCCTAAATTACTTCTCATAAACATATTTTGTTTAATTTATAATCATATAAGATAATTTAACCTTAAACTATTGATTATTTTTGTATAGATTTTTTTAAATAAAAAAAATAAAAAATGTCCGCTAAATTAAACTTATGGATATATCATATTCTTTACCTATACCATTTTTTTCTAGATGTAAGTTAGTATGGATCTTGTAGAATATTTTTTTTTCAAAATTGTTTGGTTTTACCAAAAAATTTAAGGTTGGTGCAGTTAACGTTAAGGATTACTGTTTTTATTGTTAAGGATTAAAGTTGATCTTATTTTATACATTTAAACATTGATATTGAATTAAACTAATAATATTGGTATTTTTCAGCTGGAAGTGCTGTCGATGACTTTATTACCCAATTAGAACCTCTGTTAGAAAAAGGTGATATTATTATTGATGGCGGTAATTCTGAATATCAGGATACCCAACGCCGAACTAAATCACTTGCCGAAAAAGGCTTGTTGTTTGTTGGTTCAGGTGTATCTGGAGGTGAAGAAGGAGCACGATATGGACCATCACTGATGCCCGGAGGAAATCCAAAAGCATGGCCGGATCTCAAGAACATTTTCCAAGTGAGAGTTAAAATTATGGTGTATACTCACATCTTCTTTGTTCCAGTTTTTGTTAAATATGACCTTGATTTGATTAATGTCCTTATTAAACTAACATTTTCTTTCACTAGTTACCTAATGTATGTATTAAAGTCTTGATATCATGTCATTTCATAATAATAATTGTATTATTGTACTAATGACAAATACTGGAATATTTGGGCGTTCCTTTAGAGTTTTCATTATTATTATTATTTTATTATTAGGTACCTAATAAATTGATAATGATAGAAACCTAATTACTTACTTACTTTAACTTAGATCATTATTTGTTTTTAAACATTAATAAGTAATTTAAGAATAAAAACCATGTTATTTTTATATGCTATATGTATTATTTTTTATGTTGTTTAGAAATAAAATAATTAAAAATATATTTGATTTCCAGAGCATTGCTGCTAAATCTGACGGAGAACCATGTTGTGATTGGGTAGGTGAGGACGGTGCTGGTCATTTTGTAAAAATGGTTCACAATGGTATTGAATATGGAGACATGCAACTTATTTGTGAAGCGTACCATTTGATGAAATCTGTATTAAACATGAACCACAAAGAGATGAGTTTGGCCTTTGATGAATGGAATAAGGGTGAATTGGATTCATTTTTGATAGAAATCACCAAAAATATATTGGAGTTCAAAGATGAAAGTGGAGACTATTTAGTCGAGAAAATCCGTGATGCAGCTGGTCAAAAGGGAACTGGAAAATGGACTGCTATTTCTGCATTGGATTATGGTATACCAGTCACATTGATTGGAGAATCTGTGTTTGCTCGTTGTCTATCTTCGTTGATCGATGAGAGAGCAGAAGCTAGTAAAGTACTCAAAGGACCAACTGAAACCTTTAGTGGCGATAAACAAGTCTTCTTAAAAGAAATTGGAAAGGTCGCTTAATATTATATTATACATTTAAAATAAATAAATATATATAAAATATATAATTCAAATTATATTTGATTTTTAGGCATTGTATGCATCCAAAATTGTCTCATATGCTCAAGGTTTCATGTTGATGCGCGAAGCTGCTAAAATACACGGATGGAACTTAAATTACGGAGGAATTGCACTTATGTGGCGTGGAGGATGTATTATTAGAAGGTAATAAAAATGTTTATTTCATAGTTATTATTATAGTAGGGCTAGTTATTAATACGCACTGAAGATGACAACATAGTTGTTGAAATACATATACGCAAAAAAAAAAAAAAATGTATAACATTGTGATTTTGGGTTTATAATATAATTATTTATTTATTTAATTTTTAAAATAGGTATAGAACTAATTGTTTAACATATTAATGATATTCTAGTGCATTCTTGGGAAAAATTAAACAAGCCTTCGAACTTGATCCAAATCTTAAGAATTTGTTACTCAATCCATTCTTTAAGGATGCTGTGCATAATAGTCAAACTGCCTGGCGTAAAGTGGTTGCAACTAGTGCCACACTAGGAATACCTACTCCAGCTTTCAGCACGGCTCTGGCCTTTTATGATAGTTACAGAAGTGCCAGGCTTCCAGCTAATTTGTTACAGGTAAATTGTCTACTTTATGGTGTTTTACGGAGATATTTGTTGTATTTTTGAAATTCAATATTTATTTTGTTAGGCTCAACGTGACTATTTTGGTGCTCATACATACGAGCTATTGACAGCTCCAGGAAAATATGTTCACACAAACTGGACTGGTACTGGTGGTGATGTGTCAGCAAGCACATACAAAGCGTAGGTGTAAGAAACATCAAGGAGCTGTAAATTATTAAATTTATGGGGACCAAACATTCGATCTATATGTACTCGCAGATTGTGTGTTTAATGTTTTTGTACTTTTATTCCATATAATTTACTTTGTAATTTTACATTTTTAAATTACTAAAACAAAAGTTGTTTTTCTGTCATTGTAAGACATTATTCTTTCTTGCTTTTGTGAACATTTATATTTATATTTGTACCGTTACTGTTAAAAATTTATTGTGTTGTCTAAAGCATTTTTGTTAATGAGAATATAACATATTTTTATTGAAAGTTTATTTTACCAAAATTATTTGGTATTACTATAGTAAGACCTTGTTCTGAACTAAGATTACATTTTTAGAATCATGTAGATTTTTGTATATTTATTTTTTATTAGTTCATTATTTAACTTAATTTTGTTCTCAATTAATGTCTTATTTGACAGATATTGGGAGTTATAAATGATAAATTCTCTGACTTGTGTCACAGACATTGGTCTTTTTTATTATTGTTATAAATTTGAATTGAGGATTTTGTTTTTACATTATATCTACATTAGATATATTTAGTTTAATTCAGATTAACATTTGTATAAGTTCTAATATTCTATATGTTTTATTTATTTGGTTTGCCCAACACCTGTCTGTTGGTGATTCAGGGTTCTTTAAATGGTCTATTTACATTTTTGTTCCAGTGATAATTTATCACTGTTTTATTTAATATATTATGTTACAACTTGCAGTCAATGTGAACTACAAATAAAAAACATTTTTGTTTATAATAATTTATTATGTAGGTATGTGCTATTTGACATTTGTTATTTTGTTTAAACATGTCGTATAAACATATATTTGTTATATTATTGTATCATATTAAATGAAAAAAAGTGATAGTTATGTTGATAAAATCAGTTAACCAATTTATATTAACCAGTCGAGTTTTCGTGACATCGTATCTATACTACTTGGTATGTGGAATATCTATCAAACAAAATTTGTTTTATATTATATAATGTTTTAAATAATTATTCTTTTTAAATAAAAAAAAAAAATCATACGTTACACATAGTAAAACGTTGTATTTGTGGTTCACATTGGCCGTAACATATAAATATTTTATATATAATATGAAAATCTGCCATTTGCAGTTATAACATATTTTCCTCTAGATCGTATTGTACCTATAAACTAAATACCTATACCAAACATTGATCGAAAAATCACTAATTACAGTTATCAATAATTTATTTTATGATTATGAGTTGTTTTGTGTAAAAATGAAAAAAGTTATGTTACAAGAGTTATGTTGCTTCTAGATCTTTTACTCTTGTACCTCTATCTTAATTTATGGTGTTAGACTATAATATGGTTGGAAACAGGACCCTTTTGATAAAAAACGTTACTGTTGGGTTCGTGCAAAAAGAACTGGAAAAAATTGAAGTCCCGCAGGCCCCTCAACTCGCTATTTATCTACTTATAACATTTTTTGATAATAAATTATTCATCCGATATTCTTCTAATTTACGAAAGTAGGTTTGTAGTAGCTAACCATGTTTTAAGAATTTTAGCATAGATTCAGTAGATATACTTAATTTATGATTTTAGTCTAGACATATTTTAGGATTTATTGTTTATTTGATGGACATGCTAAATAATTAATAAATAAATACACTAGAGATATTAGAAGAGCTTACCAAGCCTCTACCCACACAAAAAGTTGTGTATATAAAATATAAATACACAAAAGTACCAATTTGTATTTTATCATGATTTAGATAGGATTTATTTTTATTTAGTTTTGGTAATTAGATGTTAGGTTAGGTTGTGTGCGAAAATCTAATATAAAACATGTATAATTCAAACAACGTGTAGATATTTTTATTTATTATAATAATTTATATTATATAATGAACAGTAATGCATATAATAATAAATAATAAATTAGTAATATATCGTATATAACTGTATATATATATAAATATTGTTTATAGCTGCAGTTGCGCATAGGTACCTACTAGAATAGGTAACCTACTTATATATACGTATATTTCGCGATATACCATAGGGTTGACTGCAGTAATATTAATATTATTATCAATTATACAATGCTAAAAAAATATGTACACGTGAATCATCGTTGGATGATTGTAATTTTCGTTATTTTTAAATACATAATAATATCTATATAATAATTAATATAATAACGCGCGAAAATCGCATAACGATAAAATAAATTATACGAGTGGTACACATATAATCATATATATATATATATATATATATATATAGTGTGTATACTGTATAGGTATAAATACATATAATTTAATGTATAATTGTATAAAATAAATATAAATATAAATAAATAAATCAAGTTAAACCGCAAAAATAATACAATTTTTATAATAATAATAATAATAATATAATGTGTGCGTGCCGATTATAAATAAATTTTAGGTAATAATATATATATTTTATATTATTATATTATAATATATATCAAAATGCTCACCAAAGTACGCGTAAAAAACAATAATAGTGTGTATCATCTAATAATAAATATAGCCCGAATATATTGAATCGAGTCTTAACTCCTAAACCACTTAAGTGTTTTTTTTTTTTTTTTTTTTTTTTAACCAAAAAACGTTTGAATAATTTAATAATAGAGTTCATCTCAATATTTTTTTGTTTTAGTTGCAAACACTGCTAAAAGTATATAATAGTCAGTCAGATATACGTATGTAAAAGTTTGAAGAAAAGTTTTGTTGAACTATAATGTAAAAAAAAAAAACAACTGAAAAAAACACATTTATAACGGAGCAGAATACCTATATTATATATAGTAGATGTTTTGTTGCAAAAATGGAGACATTTTACCGTTTTAGTTCTATATATAATTACGAAAAATATATACGGAAGTCTAACAAAAACTATATAGGTAGTGTTTCAAATAATAGTAAGAATTCAAACTATTTATTTTGGTGGATAGCTCGGCTAATAGGTTAAAGTATGCAGGGCTGAAGGGACTCAATTCACTGAAAAAATTATGATATTATATTATTTAGGTCTATATAAGAATTGGCATCTCAAAGTAACTACTATAGTCAGTTTTCCAAAACATAAAAAATCTACTTAGTGACGTTTAGACTATATTTTTAAAATACCTATTAAAATGCAATTTAGGCTGTATAATATTTTATCTATTTTGGTGGGTTAACTTCAATAAATCACAATGCCCATTGCCCAGCCCTAATCGGTATTATAGTGTACTGTGTACCTATTTATATGTGCAGAAAGTGAATTTTCATATTATAAAATGATTTAGAAATCGTTTTTTTTCTTTTTTTTTTTTCGGAAAATGTAGTTAAAATAGGTTTTTTTTTTTAAAATTAGATTTTATAAAATAATAAATATCGAACTTCGCGTGGTGTTTCATTATGTTTGTTGTTGGGAGATTGCGCACAGTTTTAATTTCAGACTTAATGTTCCGTAGTTGTAGAGTTAAGTCATCACTCCTATCGAAGGGACACGGGAGACGTTAAAAAAAAAAAAAAACACAATATTTTATACGCTTTTATAAATATAGGTACCTATAATATATTTTTCTTGCCTAATATGATCATTCAGAACCATGCTCTTTTTTGAGTTCAAATTGTTATAACTTATAACCATCAAAAAATATAATTAATTTAAATCTAAGAAAAACATATTATTAACTGAGATGGTGTTTTTTCCGTTGGTCATATTTTCCTACAAACCAATAATTTATTTATGTGTAAAGAAGAAAAAATGTGAATTTTTGACGAGTAGGCAACTGTATTATAGGTATATATAAGCACTAAAGCGTGCACATTTTTGACTTGGCAACATTTCAAATTTGAACACGTGCGCCGCGTGTGTGCAAGGTGGCGATAATTCGTCTTGGAGTGAACAGTCAGAAACGTTCTATAAGTGTCGGATTGGTTATTTGGCATGTCGAAAATATGAACATAATTTTATATATTATACGTATAGGTATGTACAAAAATCAACACGTTTACTAATATACGTCAATATTATTAGGAACCAAGCGAACACACTTATTATAGGAAAAATACAAAATAAATAGAGGACAAATATTTATTATAATAATCCGTTTGGCCGAGAGTCGGTGGAAGACGACTGAATATAGATAATAATTTGATCGCAACCAGTTCAAGACTTATAGTAAGTTGATACTTAGATTAAAATATTTAGTAAATCGGGTCTTATAATTAATCAGGTATTAATAATATTTACGTCTTGAGCTCTGTACGATCGAAATTATTTTTAATATTTTATGATCGCGTGTAGGTATCTATAATCATTATCTATGCAATATAATATAATATAATATCGGGCGACATGTAGTTCATACCATAAATAAATAATAGAACAAGAACAAAAACAGAAAAACACTTTTACTTCGTTTTCGCAGTGAAACGACGAGAACAACACACTATTCTCGCAGTTTCAATCGGAAACGTGTATAAAATCGAGAAAGTTTATATATATACATTTGAGCTGACCGAAAGTTTCTTTATACGATAGTGTAATATAGTTGAAATGCAGTATGTACTATATATACGTTCCGCACAAATAGAATTTGAACCTGGGTGTTTTACAGATTTTCGTCGGGAACGATGACGATTTGGTATGTTCATTTTCCCGCCAAAATTGACATTTCCCAAATGGTACCCAAGTCGACAAAAACGAAAGTCGCAATATTTAAGTACCTATTGGTTGTTCACCCGACAAGTTATAATTTTCATTTTAAAATTTAGTTTGGCATATTTTACAAACAAGTAATATTCGAATGGCAATAAAATAATTTAGTTTTGACCTATTACAATAATTAGTACATTTTGAGGTATAGCTAATAAATAATAAACTACATTATATTAACGAATTTTAATCTATGAATTTGTATCAAATGTATTAGCGTTTGTTTATCGTGTAAAACAAGTAATTTTCTCAGCATAAAGTTTGTTTGAATCATTGTGTTTACATTATTAGTTTTTACGTATTTTTTATTTTTATTTTTTCTATATTTCATCATATTTTTCAGGTATAGGTAATTTTGAAAATGGAAAATGTCGATTTTGACGGTAAACGCTACATAATATTATTATGTCGTCATACACAATATGCGTCGGGTCCGGTCACATAAGAAAAAAGGTAAAAAGAAGACTCGTCGTTACAGTTTGTTACCGGAGAGCGTGCGAACCCGTAGAAGCGTCGGTGGCGGCACCGGTTACCACATCGACGGTTATGACGTATACCTATACATTATATACCGCGTTTGAATAAATATAATATGGTATATCTGAGCTGGTCACACGTTTCAGACGTCCGTCGTGGGTCATATGATGTCGGTCTCGTACACTTTGTTGATCACGGTTGTCGTGGCGTTTTTGTTTGTGATGGCGGTGGCGGCGGTGGTAGACGCACGTTGCTTTTCGTCAGTGGACGATTGGGACGCAGCGGTGGTGGCAGTGGCGGCGGTGGCGGCCAGCTGAGTGAGCGAACCCGATATGGGAGCGGCCGCGCTCATGGACAGGCCCATTTTCAACAGCAGGTTACCCTCGCTGCCCGTCTTCTTCAGCTGCAGCAGATCGGGCGGCGGTTGCGACCGCTGCAACTGTTGCAGCCGCGTGTACTGTTCCTGCAGCGCCTTTTGCTTGCGCAACAGTTCCTGGTGCCGCTGTTCCAGCTGTTCCTGCCGGGTCTGTCCGACCGCGGGCGCCGCGGTGGCCGACGGCGGTTCGGGCATGGGCGGTTTACCGAAGCCGCCGCCCACACTGGTAACCGCCGTGGTCAGCGACCCTTTCCGACTGGGCGGGCTGTCGGCCGACGACGACACCGAGCTCCTGGGCGACGTGGACGTCGTCAGGGAACCGGCGCAAGTGGTCGGCGACGCCACCGGTGACTTGGAACTGGTCCGCGGCGGCGGCGGCGGCGGCATCCGTTTGTTCTGCAGGTCGGGCGTCCGTTCCGGCACGGGCGGTTTACCCGTCTCCGAAGACGTGCTGCTCAACCGCCGCAACACCGGTTTCGGGGCCTGCTGAACCGCACCCGTTACCGGGGCCGCCGTTGCGGTAACCGCAGATGCCTCCGCCGCCGCCGCCGCCGCCGACGCAATCGACGGGGCGGTCTGTAGTTCGTCTAGCAAAGTGTCGAGTGCGTTCTCCGCACCTGTTGGCTCGCACTTTCCAGCACCGCCGTCTGTTCCGGTTCCGGTCTGGTCCACGACACTCCCCTGTCTAACGACACTCCCCTGTGAAAAACACAAAACAAACAGAAAAAAAAAAAAAAAAATCCATTTTAAACGAGCCCGGGAATTCTGTTTTTCTTAGCCTTTCTACTAAAACTGTCTTTTTTTACCTGTAGAATATAGTTCTTTGGTATATTAATAGGACACCCCAGTTCTATAATATTATTATTTTAATATAGTGCTTATAATTTTAACTGTGGAAAATTACGATAATTTAGGCGATTGTGTGACCTTACCTATAGTAAAATCGTCAATGATCATTGGAAACACATCATCAGGCAATATTGAATATTTCATAAACATTTCTAAATATTACGAGAAAAAGGAAATAAGAGAACTACATGGAGGAGAAGTAGGAGTAAAAGCCGGGCTGCAGGACGTGTCTGGAGGTCAGAAGGACTATTGAAGAAAGCGATAAAACGGCCTAACTCGAAGCAGGTTCATCTAAACTCTAAATGATGGTCTAAGGTTGTTGTCGGGCTTATGAATCGTAGGAGAAATAGCAAGAATGAGCGGAGGCTATGGATTGTTGTAAAAGATTATCCCAGAAGGTTCCGTGATATATCTTGATAAAAAAAAAAAAATTTACCACAAAAAATAAGAACACTGCGATTTGTCATTTTGTATAAATTGTTTTTATTTTTGGGCTTGTTATAATTTTCTGGTTAACCATCCGGAATGTATGATTTATGAAAAACAACAAACTATATTCAATCTTCTTCTATTCTTTCTGTGTCGGTCATATATATATATAATATATTCCTATTCCCGTCCTAACCGAATTTTTCTGTAACATTTTTATCCCCATGAAATCTTTCATTGGGCGGGACCATTTTCCTCCAAAAATCAGATTACATTTTCCTCAGAAAAAAAAATTCCTTTTCCCTCCACAAATAAACTATAATTTTCCTATCATAAAAACTATCATATAAAAATGTGCTAATTTATTTTATATTAAAATAAAATAAAATTATAGATATTATATACACTATACTTATTATTACCTAGTTTCTTTTTACATCGATACTGTTACAAAATAAAATATATAAAAATGACAATTTAAACAAAAAAAAAAAAAAATAAAATAAATCAAGTAAAATTTGTTTTAATATTATTTTAGAAATTTAATATATTTATTATTTATCAATATTGCATTTTTCAAGTAAATATATTCGATTTATGACGAAATATTCGGGGAAAATGAAAATATAATAATATAATAAATAATAATTAATTAATTGGTGTGTTTTTAATTATTTTTTGTCTTTATTTCTTCTTTTTCATTAGATTAATAATAATTATATAGTATAATATAATATATGACATGATATAAATACTTAATAAATGAATTATAAATATCTATTTCAGGGTTTCGGAAAATATTTTGGAGGAAAATCGACAGTCGAGAAGTGTATATGATCGGTGTAAGAAAATGGAATATAATTTTTTTTTTCTGCAGGAAAATGGATACGGCCCTTTCATTTTACCTATCTCTTTGCAGCTAGTAAAGAATACATTCTATTAATGGGTCCGACGATGTCTACAGACAACTATACAGTTGACGTCTATATACACGTAATATTCACTTCCGATTTCGAACGTCTGATCTCATTATAATCGTTTTCCACGTTGCAGTACGGGGCAAATCACTACGGTCCGTTTAGAGGGATTCTGTTGGCCGTGTTCTCGTTATTAAAGTAATTCATAAAACAGCATATTATGTACGAAATATTTGCAATATTGTGTGACGTTTTCAGCCATATAATTATAAAAGCAATATAGAGGATAATATATGTTTTCACTGCCAATATTATATCTTGATGTGTACGAATGTTTACCCTTCCCCTTATACCGGAAAACGGCGAGCTCAGAAATAATTTTTAATTCGGTTTTGTGGGGCATTTACTATATTATATTATGCTTTGGTAGAGAGTACCTACTATATTATTATTATTGTTATTGTTATAATTTTTCAATATATAGGAAATTTGTAATATCAGGTGAAAATAATTGTATTCAAATAAATATTTGTATTTCAGTAATTGGAAATAATGGAATCGAAATTAAATTTTGAAATTATTGTTAAGTGCAAATGCAATGTTTGGTGGAATAGTCTTTGGATGCAACCGACGTCCGTTTGATTTGAGCTGATTGAGAGGGGATAAATAGTCGTCACTACGTATATACTAGACGATAAAAAATATAGTAATAAACAAAGGCTGCAGGGTGTCCTTTTAATTTAAACACATGTGATATATAATACATATTTATATTCAAAGGTTGATCATCGTGAGGGCTGTCTTTCAATTCACTTTAGTTTTTAACGATATTCAAACGGTATAATATATTACTATTTTACAACTTATATTGTTGTGATAATAATTAGGCGAGTATTTTTTTTTTCAACATAGATCCTTTATACATAGAGTATAGATAGATATGTTAAAGCATCAACTTTTTTTGCCTACAGAGAGTAAGTACAAATCATAAGTAAAAATATGGGGATTTTCATTTGAAAATTTGTAGTCTTATTTCGTCCCGAGGAAGTTTTTCAATAGTTTTGAAAATATATAAGTCTAAACTTTTTATGCTCCGAAAAAATCCGAATAAAGAAAACCCATTTTCCAATACTATACGCAGATCTAGTTATAGGTTTAGAATAACTTGTTGATGCGTTTATTTTCTATTGAAAAAAAATTTAAATTTCGTCATATGTTCGTACACGGGTTTTCGTGATTTATTTGGAAATTTAACACTGATTACGGTGTATACAAATATGGAATGAATAATAATATATATTATATCATCACGTTGTTATCGATTTATTTCAATACGTTTTGGACGTAATTCACTCGAATGTGTGATGTACGCACACGTCATTATATATTGTTTTATTTATCTCTATATATTCAATAAGCTCGTCCATATAAATATATTATTATTATTCGCAATCTAATAAAGTGGTATAACGTTTTATATTGCATAAAGACCGTCTATATTTTATTAGGGTTTTAATGGACGATTTTCATTTTAAGACATGTGAGTTTTTAAAGCGATGAACGTTTGTACGGACAGTGACGTATGTACTGGATGGTTACAAAAAGGATCAAAATAGTAGTTTCGAGCGGAAAATGTTTCGAGGACGTGCAATTTTAAAACAAACTATATAATATAATATTTAGTATTTACCAAGGAAATCGTTATTATTATTTTTTATTTATCGACGTTATATATTTTTGTAAACCCAATTTTTTATTGAAATTTTCAATTTGCGTCAGTTAGTTTACGTAACGAGTGATTATTATTTTTTCGTTTAATTATAATTTATTAGAGGTGTAAAAAACCTATTATAAATACGTCATATAGAATATGTTAGAGCGAGTATAGGTACATCGCGACGATTATATAATCTAGATTTCAAAACTATTATTACGCTCAGTATAATTTACGTCTTATAAATTATTATATTACATTATAATGCAAAATATCCGCGGGTGTTTAGTGTTACGATTTTAGAACTTTGTAGATCACTATAATATTACACATACATACTATTTAATATATTTCGTTTTATAATAATTATAAAATACTATAACAATTATTGTGAAAAATAGTATTTGGTGTAAAAACTATGTACACAAATAGTATAAAAGATGTGATCGATAGTTTTCGCGATTACATTTTTCCAAATTACGTTAAAAAAACATTTTTTAACAACTATTTATTTTTATCAAAAAATTACATTTTCCCAGTTAAATCATTCCATCCATATTTAGGAATATGACGATTTTCCCCCAAATTCATCAATATAATATATTAAATAGAAAATATTTCTTATTGGGAAAGAAAATTAGATTGAAACAAAAAAATGAGTTCGGAAATTTATTTTGGAAAACTGTCATACGATAATATAAAATATAAACATATTAGGTATGTACACATAATTATACAAACAATTTAGTTATTTATAATACAGTAGATTTTTGATATAACATCACGAAGTCCAAAATTAATTTGAGTTATCGAGAAAGGATATGTGTGTATATTTATTGTAAAAGAAATTTATAATAAAAAAAAAACACGGTCAAATGACCTAAACGACTGAAATAGATTTGCCTAATTTTAGTGCTCTTATTTACATTTTGAAATTTATAATTTTTTGTTAATCCGTAATCCTTCTCCAAAAATATCATAAGTATGCCACTGGTGCCAAGTGCTCTTTAAAATACTCGGATTGACTTCAAATTTTTATAAAAATGTTCTATAAATAATATTACCTATATTCTATTCCATTATTATTAGAAGTATTTACATTAATTATTTAAAAATTTGTTTTCCATCCGGCAATCACCCATCATTCCCAAGACAATTCCACGAGTTACTGCGTTACTACTTACGGAGTTATTTTCAAAATTAGATTTTAAATTTTCGACTTTATAACCCTCAAAACTAATCTATTTATCGCAATTTTCCATTTTTCTATTTTACATATTTCCTATTATCATATCAACTTTAATTTGACTGTCTGCCGAGAAATGGGGATAAAATATCTGTTAAAAATAAAAAAAAAACCAAGAATTCCAGTTATCAATGTTTGAATTTTTGAATTATCGAGAATGTACTGTATATAATATTTTTACCGAATATATTTATGAATTTACGATACAGTAATATTATTTATTAAAATATAGGATATTTTAAGATTTTGACAACACGGATATTAAATTATTATTGTCACGCGTTATAGTGATTTAGTGATAGATTAATTCGATTATTGCAGTTTTTCACTATTATATTCGTATTATTATTACTAAAGGAACATTTTTCACGAGTGAAATATTGTGTCTAACGTTCTTTTTTTATTACCCGTGAAAGTTTTAATGTAGAACTTTATACTTTAGATTATTCCTATATAAAGCACTGCACTTAAATTTTCGGATTTACTAATATTATTATTATTATTATTTATTACGAATAATGATATAACCAGTGGTGGACTTACGATCAGGAGAACTGTACCTAGGTCAATTATTTTCATGAGAGGCCACTTTTTTGTCTATTTTTTTTTTAAATGACCATTTTTTTTTTCATGATTAATAACTTTTTTTATTGACATATTTTACATTAAGAGGTGGAAGGGGTATTGTATTGTATTGTACAATACAATAAAAATGTACTGAATATGTTATATTTTTTAACTAATGGGTAATTATTTGTAAATTGTAATTCGTTTTAAACAATGTGTTTAATATAAAATATTTAATATTTATAATATTAAATTGAATAATCAAATATAATTATAAATTTTTTCATCTGTGCAAATTTTTTTAAATAACTTTTTAAATTTTTTTAAACCTTCATTTTTTCTCATCGCTTTCTGACATTTTCATTACTCTCGGGTTCTAAGACAGATTAGGTATCGCACAGGGGCTTATAACAGCTATCTTAGCCCCAATGTTCTTCAACATTTAACATAACTTCTATTTGTCACTCTCAAACCTCCCCTAACTTCCATTTTCTCTTTTTACACTGATGACATAATCATTTTTTCCACCCACAAACATCTTGATGTTTCTATCGCCACCTTTAACCAAGCTTTAATAGTTATCTACCTTTCCGATTCTTTTTATTTTAATTTTTTTTTTTATTATAACCCCTGAAAATAGCAACTTTATGATCTTTACTCGCAAACGATACAACCAGTTATCTTTACCAAATATTATATTGGATGAACAGTTCCACTTTCATTATAACTCAAGTATTACCTATATTACGTTGGTCCAATTTCCTTCGTGTTACGGTAGTATACACCACTGTAAAACAAATACATTCATCACACTACACTCAGAATCTAATATTATAAGAAATTATGAAACTTGGGGTATTTTTTGTTTATATATGGACTTTGCGGAGTGATTCTTTTAACGTTATACACTGCATATTTACTCAGTTAATATTTAAAATAATTTAATTATTAGAAGATAATGGCACATACTTTGATTTTGTGAAAAATCTTTCTTTTTACCTCTATTATTTTTAAACTATTTTCCCGTTCATCGACCACCATTATTATATTTAATTTATATAATCAAATTCAAATGGCGATAAACAATAAAATGTTGGTTCAATATTAGATTTTTATATAAACGTAGGAATTTTTAAAAATGTATTAAACACCAAGGTTACAATTAAAAAAAAAGAATTTGAGACCTAAAAAGTTATTTAGATATAAAAACTAGAAAAAATATAAATTGCTTTTGTAAAATTGTAGTAGTTACCTACCTACCTATATTTTTTTTTTACTTGTATAATATTAATTAATTAATAACTGAATAATTATTGCAGGTGTTATCGGTATAGATTTAACTATATTATTATTTATTAATATTTATTTTACATAGGTACCTACATAATATGATCTATATAGGAAACAAATATTTTTGTCTTTTTTTTTTATACCTAATTTTTTTTATTCTATACAAATTTAATTAAATATACTTTTTTTTAAAATGAATTTCGTTCGTATATTATACATAATTAATTTTAATTAAGGTTAATCTTTAAATACAGGAAGCGACTAATTAAAAAGTTCATATTTCTTATAATATTTATAGTGGCTTTTTTTTATTGCTTTATAGCTATTATAATGAAAACGATGACAGGCGCATAATTTAGGCTAAAAGTATTCGATGAATATGTTTAAAATAATAACTATATAAGTAAAATTATAAACTATTATTTGAACGTTTCGAAATTTTGTATATTTTATCGTACGTGTACCTACATAGTTGACCAAGTTAATTTTTTTAAACTATAATATATTTTTTATATTAATTCATAATTACCTACCGGGCGATTATTTTAATAGTAAACATTTATTTTCTCAATTAATTTATGTGTTTATAATTTCTATTAAAAAAAAATTATATAATATTATATTTTTACAAAAAAATTAAATTTTTTACTATTTCTCATCTCAATGTTTTTAATATACCTATATATATATATATATATATTTTATTTCTTTCAAATAACATTTCAAATCCATATATTTTAATTTCGTATTCTGCGATGCAGAAAATTTTTGATGAAAATATTGAATAAATTGAGCCAAGAGTATAAATTTTATTAATATTTAAAATTTAGAAGAAGGGAGTTATGAGGGGGAACTAAAAAATATTCTCCATGAACTTTTTATTTAAAGTATTAAAATGCGTATAAATAATAAACTGTTGGTTGAATATTCGGTATAGGTATATTAAATACACTGCACCAACATTAAAAAAAAAAATATTGGTATATTTTACACTATTGTAAAGATAAAAATAAAAAAAATAAATAAATAAAAATCAGCAAGATGACAAATTGTGAGATATTTGATTTTTTTTTCTCCTTATTAAATTCAAATATAAATATATTCACAAACATAAAAATTGACTGAAAAAATTAATTGACACTTTAATCCTAGTTGAAAATCGATATGACCTATATCAATGATTTTTTTTTTGTCGTATGAAAATACATCGTTAATTCTCGCTTATTAAAAAAAAAAAAAAATCCAATTGAAAGACAACCTCCGTCAAATAGCTGTTTATATAATATATGTATGTCATAAAAATATCCGTCGACCGCGTATAAAAATAATCTACCGACAAGCTAATGTCAATTAAAAATATGTGCTGTGCAAAAATATGTTAATAGTATATAATATCGTGCACGTGTGCGTTATATTAAAAGATAAAAAATAAAGCGTAAATGTAGCCTAGAAATTCTGACATTACCTACATTGAAACATCCACCGAACGAACGACCGAATATTATTATTATTATTTTTAAACACGTTTGTTGTGTGAGAATCGCTTTTAGCGATTAAGTACTTAAAAACAATTTTGAAAATAATTATTTCAAATAATTAATATTCGTCTGTCCAAGTGGGGTTTTTTTTTTTTTTTTTTTTTGGGTGGGTCAGCATCTCCAGGGCACATTGTGTAAGCGCATTCAAAACGAATGTATTATTATATTTATATAAATACAATCGATCTACATATTAAGTATTACCGTAATCTATGGACGTATTGCAATAATAATATTAGTGACTCGGTTATGAAAATAAAATTAAATAATATAACTAAGAAAAAAATTGCTTAAAAATATTAAGTACTCGGTCGAGTTTAATTTTTAAATATGAACTCTGGAGTTAGGTACTGCAATAATTATATATTATTATTGTTGTTCATTATTGGCGTTATTTGTTCAAAAAAATTAATCTTATTTAGGCTGGAGTTCATTATTTGGAAATCTTCTTTTTAGAAACTTTCAATTTTACGAAATTCTTGAATATTTTACTATACCTAATACCTACATTACCTAAGTCAACTATTCTATTGATTTAACAGATCACTATTTTTGTCTCAGTAATTCAATTTATCGCACGGTAGTTTATTAAATGATTGTTTACACTCAATTTATCTACTAAGCTGAAAATTCGTTAAAAATATACTAAGTATAACATCTTACAACATGTTACTGAAATGAAATATATTTAATACTAAAATACTGAATACATATATGACTAATAAAATATATTTGCAAGAATTTTGTAAAATTAAAAACGTACATGATATTTTATCAAATTATATATTATCTGTTTAAACTTTAAAGTACCTAAGTATATATGACATATGCATTAATAAAATTATTTCTATAGGGTATTGATGGTATTATTTATTAATTCTTATTATTTTGTTACTAGGTATATTATATTATACTATTATATGTTTGTAATATGTATATTAATATTAATTATATACCTATAGGCAATATGGTTAGCGTTTAGTTTTGGTTAGTATTTTCATTATTCATAATATGTTGGTACCATTTCGTGAAATTATTATATTAATAAGTTACTGGTAAAAAAAAAAAAGTAGTCTGGTATTTACCAAAATCTATCCGATCCGATACTGGGCGAGTTAATTTGCAATGGACGTCCACGGCAAAATATATATTACAATACCTGTTCACAATCTACATTATCCGCGTAGGCGTTATTCGCACACTAAATTAAAAATAAAACACACGCAAACTAAATAATAATAAAACAAAAATCAACAAAAAAATCAAACAACATTTATATATAAAATAATAAAATGTCTACAGTTCAAGCTTGTACTCGCAGTATTCAATCAATTATAAATGGCGGGGAAAAAAATAGGTAAAGTACAATCAAGGGTTGGAACTCTAAGTTTTTGCGGTTCGAGGTTTTATAAAAATAATGTTTTAATGTTTAAAAATAAAAATAAAATAAAATAAGGGTTCTGAAATTTTCATTAAAATATATTAACTATAAGGGTTAAATTATATTATTATAATATTAAATTGGTTCGGTTCTAGTTCTTTAAATAGGTAAATATGCTTAGGTTCAGGTGCGACAATTATTATAGTGCAATAACCGATTCCTAAACCGGTTCGTCTTAATTCAGTTCCAACCCCTAAATACAATATAATAATAATAATAATTATAGATAAAATAATATTATTATCATAATATATAGGGCTGACTCATAAATTTTGTTTGTATTTAATTATAAAAGCACTACTGTTGAATAAGATTAGAAAAAAAAAAAAAAAAAAAAGAAAAAAACAATATATTCACTAAACATTTCCAATGTGAAATTAACTTTTTTTTTTTTTAATCGATATTATTTGTTATACGTGGTGGTGAATATAGGGTAGGGTAATATTAAAAAACAAAAATTACTAACGATAAGTTGCTTTTCACTGGAATTAGTATAATGTGTTATTTGTGTGACTAAATTCAAAATTATAAATTGTGATAAAAAATAACAAAAAAAAAAAAAATATATATATATATATATATATGTTTAATCGTACTTCAGTGTACACGGAAAAAAAATTAAAAAATACACATACATATTATGTCGTATAAAAAAATCCATGCAAGCAAGTCATTGGGTATATGAGAATAAAATATTATTGACTCGTGGGTTATAAGGACACATATAAAACAGTAGATAATATATAGAGTATATATTTTGGGATAATATTACCATAAAATTAGAAAAAAATTGGAAAAATAAAACCACAATTAACAAAATGAAAAATACTGAACCGTTTATACCTGAACCACGGTCATATATATTTATATGTTATAATAATTTCTAAAGAATGATGCATGCATCGTCAGTATATATATGAGCTAAAATAATATATAATAATAAATATATTGTAAAACAGTATAAAAACCAACATTTCACCGAAGATAATAATAATAATAATAATAATAATAATAATAATAATAATAATAATAATGATAATGGATAAAATGGAATAATAATAATAATTATAAAACAAATAATATTATTAATATGAACTCAAAATTAATAATATATTATGTAAAAAAACTCGGATGAAAATGAAAATGAGTCAAGCAGATGAATAAAAAAATAAATAAATAGTAATACATCAATTCATAAGCATAAAAATACAACGATTCGAAGAACTTTGGACTGGTAAAACAAATGAAATAATAAAAAAAATTTACTCATGGCTAGTAATTGCATCCTTGAAGTTTGCACTCCAACGCCAACCAAACTGGTAGCCGATTTAAAACACAAAAATAAAAAACAAAAATTAATTTCTATAAAGCTTTTTTTTTTTTTGGTTTTTTTTTTTCGTAATTATTTAAAAAATACTATTAGTAAAAAAAAATAAAAAAATGCCCCACGATATATTGTTATTTACGATAATATGCGTATATATATATATATATATATGTATTATGTATATATGTAGTATATAATAATAATAATAATTATTATTACGTTACGAAATACGTAATTATAAAAATGCAAAATAAACGTTAAAACACATTGGAAATGCATTATTAATATAAGTAATATATATGTTTAGTTACACACGGTCAGAAAAAAAATTAACTAAGTTTTCGTATAAAAAGCAAGTTTTACTAAAATAATAATAGTAATAATAATAATAATAATAATAATAATAATAATAATAATAATAACAATAATAATAATAATAATAACAATAATAAAAATAATAATAAAGCTATGTTTTATGGTCAATATATCCCGCAAGTTCGGCAAAACTTACGGGTTGAAAATATATGTAAGACGTAGTAGTATATATATATTATAATATACGAATAAGAAAACTATAGCAGAACCTTTATGTTACAATGAATTAATTTGGTTTTTTTTTTTTTTTAGCTTAGCCGATAGAATCGTAATAAAAGAATAGATACTTTTTGGACTACCCAAAAAAAAAAAAAAAAAAAGAAAAGATTAACCGAAATTTCGGTAACCGGGTTTATACCTTGGCAGACGATGTAGGAGTGATCGGCGGAGTGTCTTCGTTGGTGGGCGACAATCTGGCATCGGGGAGACGTTGTTCCTGGACGGACGCGAGTCTGGAAAATGATAAAAACATTATATATTTGCGGTGACTATAGTTTTTTTTTTTTTTTTGGTGGAAAGAAAAAAATGTTTTTATATGTATACACTTTGCTAAATTAATTATTTAGTTATTATTCGTACCAAAATTAGTATTAAATAATATTTCGAAAGATTTACGATTCTTCAAACAAAATCTATTATTTTAAATTTATTGTTAAAATGCAGTCAAATAAACGTTGTGTCAACTTATTAAATCATTTTTTATCTTTATGAATAAAATTAGGTACGTTAATATGTTATTACTAGTGGTTTTACAACGGAGAGAACAAAGTATATAGAAAGACTTACAGAGTTAAATAATGTAAATTAAAAATGACAAAAATAATATAATATTGCGGGTTTTGAAAATTGTTTGGGTTAAAAAATAATAGGTAATATTGTCTTTTTTAATTAGAGAATGGGGAGTGTCTAATTTATTTTGAAAATACTTATTCATTTATAATTCTATTGTTATACCTATTTTAATGTGAAAACACATTTCTGAAAATTAATAAAATTATAAAACGTTTATCTATATATACATTATATTGCAAGTATAATAATTTAATTACACCAATATACAATATAGAATTCTGTATCATGAGATTTTAGTTATTTAAATTAAAAGTAAAACAATGCTAATTTAAGTCTTCTTTGGTTTTTTTTTTATACAGTCTTCATTAAACCGATTAAAAAATAAAATAAAATACAGCCGACTCTCGATAATTTAAATTTTCGATAATTCGAAACTTTCGGTAATTCGAAGTAAATTTTAGGGGGCAAACCAGCTACCAACAACAATTTGAACAATTGTTTTAAATTTGGCAAATTGAAGTTTCATCTGCTCAACTTTCGGCAATTCGAAATGTGCTCACTAAACGTACGTCTTATAATCTTATATCGTTAATAATTTACTATAGTGTATAAATTTAGCTTATTCGCAAATTTATATTATTAAATAAACTTACATTTTTCATAACTCTCAGTAACTCGAATTTGTTTTTTGGCCTTCTCGATATTTCAGATCACTTAGCAAATTCGAAAATTTTCATAAGTGCCACCAAATTCGAATCGTCGAGAGTCGACTGTATTTTTTTTTATTCAATGTGTTCAAAGAGCAACGTTTGTCGGTTTTCCAGCCGAAAGGATGACAGTAAAATATGTATGCCTAATGTATACACTCAATGTTAAATTCGTTGGAACGAATGTAAGAAATAGCAGCCCTTAAAATTGCGTGTAGTGTACGACATACAGTGCGAAAAGTTCAACGTGTGTCACGAAATTAGCAATTGTTGTGTGGATCAAAATAGTCAACTCTACATTTCCACATGTTATAATACGTTGACGAGAAAAATAATTACGGCCATTGAAAGAAAAAAAAAAAACCGATTAAATGTGTAGCACGAAAATCAGTATATTTTAGTGGCAGAGAAATAGAATACCGCACATATAGAAACTGTATATACTCGTAAGTACATATCGAACGTTTATTCATGTTTCCAAACGAATGTAATAAGTATATTTTACTGGATAACGATGTTCAGACATTTCTCAAACTCGAGGAGAGTTTTATAGAAATATTACTCGTTATATATATATATATAGGTATACATAGGCATACGAATAAATTTCTCCAAATAGTTTAAATAATTTTCATTATAATTATAACTTCAATCATAATTAAATTGTTTGTTTGTTTTTTTTTTTTTTTTTACTTCAACGGTAAGTTTAGAAAATAGTAGGAAGGGTTATAAACGTCTCATTATACTCGAACAGGGATCGGGATGCGTTACATCGGTCTGAATTTAAACCGTTATAATTTACATAATAATATAATGACGTATATATATATAGTAGCTGCTGGATATCGCTGTTTAATTACGTGTAAAACTGCGGCAGTCGTGCCTATATTTACATATTATCTGTAAAATTATCTGAATAAATACATCTGTAAAATTCAAAACGCCGAATGAAAAAACAAAAATCGAAAAAAAATTCACGTTTATAAATAATTTTTGACGTAGGTACGTATACATATATACCTACGTAGCAAAATCCGTATAAAGACCACGAAAAACATTAATTTTGCAAGAGTATGATTTTGTTTGAAAAATAAATTTTTCACGTGTAAGTATCTCCTATATATAGATACTATAATAATACATTATATACGATACAACGAAAGATTTACCTTTTGAGCGTAACAAGCGTTCCGGTTAATTTTTTACACCGTTTGAGCGCACTCTCCAGCCGATCGGGTTCGTCTTTGAGAAACCTACAGAGATATATACGATATAATAGAGGCGAGAAATATATACGTTAATACGTTTTGGCTTTATAAATTTTATATAGCAGTCAATTACTTTTCCTCGGTAACCGCTCTTTCCATTTCCTTCGTCAACACGGTCCGGATCGATTCCTGTAGACTCGGGAATCTAAGTTTCAATTCGGCAACCGTTTTACTGATGGGGTGGAAAAAAAAACACATTACACATAAAAGATAAATATAAGAAACGAAAATATTTATTTATACGAACAAAATATAGCATAACGCGTGTACGAACACACGAGTTCGCGTCTCGTCCGCGGACCTCGTAAAAAATTGACCGATTGGAAATAAATTGTGTTTAAAATGAATGATATATATATTATATATATAGACAGGGTGTTTCTAAAATTAATACCAAAATTTCGTACACATAGTACTTAGTTGGGTGACGCGATATGACGAAAGTTTTGAAATTTTTTTACTACCTTTAAACACTATGTTTTTAAATTGTAGTTTATAGCATTTTGAGATAAATGTAAAAATAAATACACCATGATATTTTCTGTAAAATTCTTACACGATTCGATATACGTCGCATCATTTTTTCTCATTTTCACCAGTTTTTTTTTTAACGTTTTGACGTTCAGTATAGCCTAATGTCACCACGATGAAAAAAATGATGACATATCGATACATATGAGAAATTTGCAGAAAATATTATGGTACCTATAATTAATTTATTGACGTCCAACATATCCGATTAATTAACACATGTTAAAGAAAAAAAAAAACTTGGAATTTTTTACATTTATTCGTAAAATATTGCAATATATAGATACGTGTATAAATATTTCATGATAATTAATAAAAATAACTTCATAATATTTCCTGCGAATTTCTCATACGAATCGACGACATGTCACATCACTTTTTTTCGTTATGGCGGCATCCGGCTACACTGTCCACCGAGCGTCTAAACGTTCGAAAATGGACGAAAGATGATGCGTGGAAAATAACGTGACATATTGATTCGCACGAGAATTTTGCAGAAAATATCATCTTGTATTTATTTTTACATTTATCTCAATATACTACGAATAATAATTTAAATACGTAGGTTTTAATGGGAGAACTTTTTTTTATTTTTTTTCCAAAACATTCGTCGCTGTATCACCCCATTGAGTATGTGTGTGAATTTTTGGTATTCATTTTAGAAACACTCTGTATATATATATTATATATATATATATATATATCCGACTTCGCTTGTGTCTGGATGAAATATATCGGAGTCGTCATAAGGAGTCGGAGAAAAAAAGTAATTAGTTTTCGTATCTATATATAGTACCTGTATAATATATTGTAATAATAATTTATTATATAGGTAATATAAGTAACGGATTTGTGTCGCGAACGCCATGTTTTTACCGCGGGAGAAGACCGAACGATGGCGTAATGATTTCGGCTTATCGAGAGACAAAACTCGTGTCGAGGTTTTTGGTTGTTACGCATATATAAATATACATAATTTTGGATATACCTGGATTTGCTGAGAACAAGCGCCATATTTTCCACGTCCGACATGTTTACTCTGGACTTCTTGTTAATAACATTTGACCTAAGTTCTTCGACCGTACTCTCGAGTTCCCTATACAGTGCCAACAACATAATAATATCATATTAGCATATTATAATATGTGTATATTGTATAAACGAAAAGACAAAAACGTCAATTCGAAAAAAAAAACAGTAAAATATATTCTCAATAGTTAACCTAATAATGGCCATACCTTATACCTACGCATATTTATAAGCGCGTCGAGTTTTGTCACCGATCATCAGTTAATTATCAGACTTACACATATATGAGCCAGTCGATCAACTAAATATTGTATATAAATCAAAGGTCCCGCGGTGGGTATCGTGAGGATTCGAAGAAATGTCCACGATCAGAATTTCAATAATTTAGAAAGAGAATCGTGAATATGGTGAGAAAAATAATTCGCATATTAGAAACAGGGTTAGAAACAATGCGTGGAATCTTAAAAATTTAAAAAATTGTACACCGTTTAATTTATAAAGAAAACGACATTTAAATGATTGAAGGTGGGCATTAATTAGTTAATTATAATATTTGTTCATTGACTAATTAACTCGAGTATAAAAATAACAATATATATAAATACAATTAGTGATTCGTATTATAGAAAAATAACGTGCGCCGGCCTGACGAGGTACCCTTCCGCGTCAAGTATAAATCGATAAGAGACAAAGTCTCATATAAGCGTTACACCGCATACTCCCAAACCCAGCGTCTTACCGCCACTGTGACAAGATTAGGCATGCGACGACATGGGCCGGTGTCTCGACAAATTTTTGCGTATAATTTTTCTATACGTTTGGAACCGAATTACGCAGCGGATATGTAATGAATCAGACGGAATGAAATAACTGCAAATAAAATCAGGGGTTTCCATTGATATGTATACCAAATTCGTCATTTTAAAATGAAATATTTAAAATAATTCTTGAAATATAGATCAGGGCATAGACACCGTCTCATTGTCTCACAGGACGATTCGACACTGGCAAACCAGCTAGGCGGGTGACGAAGATTTATTTTTTAAAATTTTGGCGTATATACTCATGAAAATGTTGAGAATTTTCTGTATAACTAGATTATATTAGTTATTAGATTTCAAGAGACAATTTTTTTACACTTTTGTCAACAACTTATAAAAAAAAAATGCGCGTTATGATTTATTCGTTGTTCGCTTATCATTTAAAAGTTTCTAAATGAATGTGAGAGGAGGGCGATCATGGACTCCCTCAATTATTGATAACCGCAAGAACAACGATGTTATGGTGTATAACACAAATACGTACCGTACGTATAATTATGCATAATATAATATCCTTAATAAACACTACCGGGTTATTGTTTTCTTTTTCGCTTTCTCGGTCAAATTTTATGCTTACGATTATATATATTCAAATTTAATTTGAACTAATTATAATGCTACCGTAATATATTTAACTTTAATCTTAATTTTCGAAAACAGTAAAATGGAATACTCTTTCTTAAAAATTCGTTGTAACATACATATATATATATCGAACCAACAACAGTCTAGATAAAGAAATCATTTTTTAGACTTTTGCACCATTATTCCATATTTACATTTAAAAGTTTAACGTTAAAAGATCAACTACAATAATAGATTGACTGTCGAGTGTTGGTTATGTATATAAACACGTTCAGAAAATATTGTGCGTCGGAATATGAAGTTATAAAATATGTAGGTTGTTAAGTAAAAAACACGATGGTGGATTTTAGTTTTGTTTTGTAAAAATGTATTGCAAGTAGATACCATCTACCTATCTACTTAATTATAATTATGTCAAATTAAGTTTATAAAAATAATATATATATGTATATTTTTAAACACAAAAATTGCCTGAGAAAATATAAGTGAATCACCACCCCGGCATATATATATATATATATATACGTACGCCGAATACTCGTGCTCAGAATTTCCGCCACGGCGAGAGGACGATATTTTGTACTTCCGCGAGAACAGAACATTCATAACAATGCAATTATTATCATAAGTCGTTGTATATTTCAGTATGTAAAAAAATAATTATGCTATTAACGGGAAATTTCAGACAATCGTATCGCGCTGCACGTCCAAAGTGTGCGGTGCGAAAATGTTTGACTGGCGGCTCGTTATTGTAAATCGTTAATTTTTCGACAGAGATCGTTACACAAAAAAAGAAAACTTCCGTCCCACAATAATTTTGGGTACGGGTACGTAATATTATATTATTGTTATATTTTTGATATTACGCGCGTATTATATTTTTCAACGGTCATTATTCTTGATACTGTCACTTACGTCAAATCCGTTTCCAGCCTGATAATCTCCTGTTTGTAGATGTCTTCTTCCCGGTCTACGTGTGCCCTCTCCTTCGATCCGGATTCGTTCCACGCTTGGTCGGCGCCGGAAGCTATTAACGCTCTACATACAAAATTAAATCACATCGGCAATAATTATTGTCAAACAATTATGGTCGAAATTCGCTAACGTAACGTAAAATGCTTTACGTTCTTAAAAGTTTCCCCGAACGATCGCATTCTATTTGCACGTAAATTTGACCCGTAGGTACGCGATATTAGACCTTCGGCAGATAGAAATAAAATTTGTACGATCGTATCGCGGATTGATTTCGTCGTTCATCAGTAGGTACCTATTTATAGAGTATTAGAAAAATATATTACGTTTCAAACAAGCCGGCTCGTATACAGCAAAATCCAAGATTGGTTGATGAGTCTTTACTGGTTTATCACACTGATCAAATTAATAGGTACTTATATAGTTTTTATTTTGTTTCAGAAAATGTTCGATCAACTCGTCTTACGTCTTATCAGACACCTGACACGACCTCTAATTCGATAACCGGTACTATTTACTCGAAAATTCTACACGGATTCGGAATTCTCAACTTTATGTTAATTCACCTAAATTGGTTTATCATGCACTGCAGCAGCAGTGTGTATATATAGCTACAGGAACCTGGAAATTAACATCTCAAAGATTTGAAACCATTACGATAGAAGATACGTTAAGTATTTCGAAATCGGCACCAGACATTTCGAAGGATTCAAACAGCTCGAGGATGTTTTAGTTTTAGAATAATGTATAATACGCGCATTGAAACGTTTTAATTTATGTAAAAACGTTAAGAATATTTCGATCTTGCGACCATTGGGATACTTACATGTATCGTATAATACACGTACAAAACATTATATAATTTAATAATTTTTCGTGTGAAATTTACCTAATTTTTATGAACGTGTCTTTAATGGTTTCTCGAATGGAGTGGGCTTGTGCCTGAGACATCCGCCGCAGGTTTCGCGCTTCTTGCCTTAGGTCTTTTGCTTTTTTTTGCAAGACTCTCAGTTGATTATACATTTCCGGTGTGAGCTGTAAATCTGTAAATATAGTATAAGGAAAATAATTCATAATACACATCGCCAAGAAGCGGTCTAGTCACAAAACATTTCGTAATATATTAATCACTGACCGCTGTATAAGTGCCTGTCATCGTATTGCCCGGGAATGGCGGACGGCTTGGGGGGAGGGTGAGGTTTAAATCGGTCTTTTTCTAAAAAATAAATAAAATAACGAGTGATTAGATATAAATATATACAAAAAAAAGATCGACTGATGATTCGATAAAATTTACTTATTAATACTACGGAATATTATAATAAACAGAGTAATATATTTTTGTCAAAAATAACTAGACCCTAAGGCCCCCAAATAGTTGGGAGAGAAGGCGAAGGAGGAGAAGAAGAAGAAGATTTTTGTCAAAACATATAAGAGCTGCGGCGGGTGAATTTATCTGCAAGTATTACTGCAATAGTATATATATACCTATTGATTTATCATTTTTATTCATTATGATATTACATAATAATATTCTCGGGTTTAGTTTGAAATTTCACAGGGTCTATACGAGATGCGTAAAAAGTTGGTATCTTTGTCAGGTAAGAGCAAAAAAAAAAAAAATTTAAAGTTCAACATCACGCAACTATACATATATATATATATATATTATATACACATACACAAATATTATACGCTTATATTCGTTGTTCCATTATCTAAAATTTAATCAAGTCGTCGAAAACGGAGGATTACTAATGAAATTTTGGCGAAACGAAATGAATGTCATATTTTCCAGATCAAAAGGGTTTTATCCGTGTTTTTATTGGTATAAGGACGATAATCCCTGATCCTTTTGTAACGGCCCGAGGTAAAAACATTGCGTATTATTATTATTAAGTGCGTTTTATTTTAATGTGTTTTTAAGAACCCAGCAGCCCGTTGTGTGTACATATTATAGCGTTTTAAATATAAATAACAAAGACTTAGACGGTATCGTCGTGTTATAGTTTTTTATTCGCGAAAATCCTCGACGAGATAAATAGGTGTACGTTTTTCATCCCCCTCCCCATAAAAATTCTAACAAAATCAACAGGAAATGGTATAGGAAATAGCGTTGTGCAGTTTGACCCCAAAAAAAAGTATCATCGTTGTTCGCGCATTTCGATTAAGGATTTCTTGTGTGCAGACATCATCGTGTAGTGTATAATATATAAAATGCATTTATATGTATATATATATATATATATATAAAAAAAAACGATATACAAATATTACGCTTATTATATAAATGTTCTTTAGTTTGGAATTTTTTTTTTCTATAAATGTTTTTTTTTTCGTATTATGATTGCTTTTTATCCGGCAAACGACGACAAGAGCATCTCCGAGATTATATATAATCTTATATACACTACATATTATTATTATATTCCATCGGAATATTATTGTTATTTTTGGCGCCTATATGTAACGCATATATTATGTCCGATGTCCGTATATATATATATATATATATATATATATATATATATGCAAATATCGTCTAAAATATTATGTCCAACGGTGAAAACATATTTTATAAACATCCGATAATATATTGTACCAATGTAAAATCGCCGTTTACACAGGTATGAAACATAATATATTTTATACACGAGAGTTGGTGACGTGAGCTATTTTACACTCTTCTTTCACCTCGGCTGCAATCGTTTGATGTATATGTACAGTGAAACATATTGATTATAATAATATTGCATAATACTATAGGTGTATCAATAATAATATGTAATATGATTTATAATTAAATTTATTATTATTTAGAGATTAACACGTGCTGCATTTTCTATAAGTACATAAACCGATCGCAGCATTCTATAGTGTACACTGGAATGGTGGTATCCGGTAAATAAATATCCAAAGAAAAAAATATCACGGAGAAAACATAATAAATATTGTGTTTACAATAATATATTATAAAAAAAACCACAATAACCGAGAGAATTCGTCTGGGTATACGGGTAAATCGATGCTAAAATAATAACGAAAAATAACCATACTCGAGTTTTCAACGTCAATAACCCCTAGGCATATATATTATGTACATTATACTTGTAATAGTTTTATGACTATTAGTCATTACAACTATATACAAACAATTAAAAAAACAAAATAAATATACTAACTTAAGATTATAGTATGTAAGAATTTTATATACCTATATAAAAAAAAAATATGATAAAACATCGATTATAATCCGCTCTGGGTACATATTATTATTATTATTATATATTTTAATGTCGGCACATATGCGTTTCATTAAGAAAATTTTAATAATTTATATTATTTATTATCTACCAAATTATATATATATATATATATATTGTATATATATAATGTATTGTATACAGTAAATAACCCAACTTATCCTAGATTTATTATTTTAATTTACCGGCTGAAAAATGCATCCCCTGCAACAGGACCTTAATCTGGATACTTATTCTTTAGTTTACCTATTTGTTTTTTTCGCATATTTTTTCATAGGTCTCTTATTTTCTAATAAGGATGGCACCGGAGACAAAAAAAAAATCCTTTATGTTACTTAATTTTTTTTTTTATAAATTTAAAAAAAAAATCAATATAGGTACATAAATATTAAATATAAATAATGTATACCATTTACTTATACGTCTTATGAGTAAAGTACTAAAAATGAAAAATATATGCACGAAAAATTTTGAAATATGCCATACTATATTATGTGCAGTAAAAAGTGAAAATATTTATTAGAATAAAACAAATATGCACACAACGTGCTAAAATATGCAAGAAGTTGAGTCGCGTTGTGCATTAAAAAAAAAAAAATTAAAATAGGTAATATAAAACATATTTATTTTCAAATTAACAACATATTATATAGTTTAGTATAAAATTGTGCGATAAAAGTACGAGATAAGTGTCGAAGAATTAATATGTATAAATGCATAAAATCTGAAACCCAATAACTTAACTATAATATTGCATTCTAAATATGTCTTTGAAAGGTCCTCATGAATTTCATCTCAAATTTATTAAAATATATATATATATATTTAGGTATTTGGGTTTGTTTTTATTGTCATATCGAAATTAACTGTTTTAATTTATTACAAAGTTACTTTATTTTTATAAGCAAGTTAGGTAAGCCCACTCTGCGAGCGTGTTCAATTCCCGGTTTTTAAATGTATTTTAAATAATAATCTAAAAGTATAAAACAAAACGAATAATATTTATCTCCTTATAGTAATGAAATCAGTAATATTGTAACTATACACTAGTAACTACGGACAGACAGAAGGACAAACCGGGAGTATAATGGGTCTAAACTTATATTTAGAAACATAAAAAGTAGTACACATGGGTTGTAAAAAAATATGTGGAATAAATAGATATAAATATTTAAAATATTTCAAACAAATAGTTTTGATTTTGAAAGTTTATTCGTAAAATGTGTAAAAAAATGTCTTTAGAATGTCTCGAATATAAAAAATGGACAAAAATACGAGATAAAAGTTACATTTCATAAATTCTTTGATGTATGAATCGATTTGTTTCGGAAAAAAATGTTTTATAACAACTACAAAAGAATAAACGCATTTTGCATTTAAATTTTGACTGCATTAGTAAAAACGACGAAATTGCAATTTATTTTTAGAAACGCAATTAAAAAAAAAAATATATTAATTAAAATATGTCACTGATCACAGAATAGGAAGATGTATATTAGATACGTGTACTGTAGCTATACCTTTGCTATTCTATAAATAATAAAAAAAAAATACTTTTCTTAAAAAAAAACAATACGGCCAAATCTTCGGAAAATTTCCCTAAAAGATATTTTTAAAATATTACTTTTACTTTCTTATTTTCGTTTTTTTCTCATTCATGTTTGTTCTCATTTTTTTGTTTTAAAAACTTTTGTTCTACTTTACTGTCTGGGTTATTATTGTTTCATAAGATATCTTCATGCTAATTATACTCCTGTTATCGTGTATTTTTGTTTAAAACGCAATATATATTAACTTTAATCCTATATACCTACGGTTATTTTTCTTCTAGATTACCTACCCCGTTTTACTTATCACTAAAGTCCCGATTTTTAGGATTATATATATACTATTATTAAGTATATTATGCAGTATTATGGGAGAAACATTGTGGATGATTCGTTTAACACAGAGTTCACAGGAAAAAGTTTTTTTTTTGCATATTTGAGAATATTCAAGAGAATAGGGAATATATAGCTTCTATAGATCATATTTTAGAATATTTTGTAAATTGTGAGTGAAAAGAATCATATTTTATTATTATTTTTTTCCACATTTCATTAAATTTAGAGATATTGAAAAATAATTTTATACGGACAAGTAGTTTATATAATATATAATTTTCACTTATAAATTTTTACGAATTGTGATTTCGTGTGAACATTTTGTTAAGTTGGTCACACTTCCTGTGCATCCATAATTTTATCATATGTGCACAAGTACATTATCAGAAATCTAGTGCTGTGATGCGTATGTCCGTGTTTAAAAAAGTTTGTGTGAATATTCTTGTAAAAAAAAAAAAAAATTCATATAAAACATTTTGAAGTTTATTGACTATTTTAGCATATTTTTCTTATTTTTAGGAGAATATAAAGATTATATTTTTAGGTTTTTTCGCACAAATTAGCATCATATTTCAATTTTTTTTTTTAAATATAAATATCCGACCTTATTTATCACGCATAATATTGCCCGAGTGTGTGAGCAGGAATATTTTGGCAGGAGGTGAGGAAGGAGTAGTACATTTAAATTACATAATGTCTACTTTGTGAATGATATTTTAAATGTGTGTACAATATGTAATTACTGTATATTATAGCATTATTGTATTAATTAGTAAGCACAATGAATAAAATAATGCATTTTTTATGATACATTATTATTTAGGTACATTATGTTAAGGTTTATACTTTATAAAATGTCTATTATTTTATTTTTACCTTGAGATGCTGTTCTAGGCAATGTAGACGATTTAATTGCCGGTTTCGCAGGTTTTGTGTCAGCTATAATAAGGTAAGCAACGAAATACAACAAACAAAATATTATAAAGTCCACACTGTGCTATCATAATAATAATAATAATAATAATAATAATAATAATAATAATAATATTATTATTATTATTATTATATTATAAATTGTATGTATTACCGGCAATGGGGTTTCCAAGAGGATTTACACTATAAATGTAAATATGTTTTTTTACACCATAAATGATTTTTAAGTAGCTATCTGCTATTATATAGTTAATCCCCCAGACCCAGACCACCTAAATGATACCGAATGAATTATTTATTCTGAAAGTCGAAATCATTATCATCCACACTCGGTTCACGATCCGGTCATAATGATATTAACAGTTTTTAGTGTGAAGATGTTTTGGGAGGTTATCTATTATTGGGGTATCTACGTATAAGAACGCGATAGACTGATTTTTAGACAACAGTTTGCCAATTTGGTTTTCCGAATGATTACGCAGCTCCGTACTAGGCGATGAGAATTTATAACGCGAGTTGATCCAAAACTGAACATGGCTTAAAGACTTTGGAAGGGGCTCTTTACTCACTCAAGTAATTTTGAAAATTTTACCATTCGTCTAATGAATCTCATCGAGTAATTAAGTTGTTCGAACATATTGAAATATTGAATGTATGTTTGGAAAAAAAAAATGATGTATTTGCCAGTATATGTAGGTAATGACTCATATAATTTTATAATATTAATGACTATTATATATATATATCTTGATCACACCGGTGCAGTTTACAGCGTAAAATTAAAACGTCCATTAAAAAGAGAAACGTTGAAATATGTCAGCGAGGAGGTTGTTAATTAATAATTATAATAGATTTAGTAGATTTGTTCTGTAATATAGCTGTTTGATCTCGTGTTTAATATCAGTAATATATTTGAAGACGGGATACAGTGAACTATACGTCAAATGTAATATAATTATTTGATAGTATTTGATTTGAATTTTCAACACTTATGCTGGGTTGCACAAAAAACCTTTAAAAATGTTAAGGGTTTAAAGATTCGTTAAAAAAAAATTGGTTCCATAAACGTTTATTACATTTTCAAGCCGATTTCAAAATTATTTATACTTACTGTGATAAAAAAAATCACTCTATATGGGTGATTTATACATATATATATATATTTTTTTCATTTTTTTGTAGTTAAAAAAATATAATTTATTTAGGTATTATTATTATTATTATTATTATTATAGTGTTTAAACGAATTGAAAATTATGTTACAAACAAGATTATTATTTTGTATTTTTTACAACTAAATAGTTATGTAATGAATTGTTTAATGTTTAATGAGACTTTAGTAGGTACGGCCCGAAGAAATATTTATGGGGGAGGGGAGCGAGGTGAAATAAGTACATATTTGAAATGTAAATAAGCAAAAGAAAAAAAAATAGGTCATCAACATTTTCTAATTTTGCTAACTAAATGCCCCAAACAATTTATGTTTGCCCGTAAAAAAAAAACAAAGGTTATCAACTTCTTGTTTTTTTCCGACTGCTTCCAATTGTGTGGTGGTGGGGGGGGTGAGACTTTCCCCCACACCTTCTAAATCTAGCACTGGCCGTTAGTTAATCATTTGTTATATATTCAAAGAATGATTTTTATGCAACCCAGTATTCGACTTTTTTTTTGAATATTTAAATGTCGTAAATATTAGCTTTTGTAATCTTTTCAAAAATGTGAACTTTTCTCAACTATTTACTATATTATTATTGATTTTCACTGTATTTACACACACAGCGTATACAGGTATATTATTTCCTTAATAATCTTCATCCAAACACTGCTATTAGTATTAGGTGCCAGTAGGTAATTATTATGTTTTGATTTATCTCTTTATCGAACTCTATCGTTTTGCCTTTAGGCATTAACACAAATAGCTATGGGTTTGTGTTCGTTTGTAATATTTATAGTAATACTTATTATCGGACGTGCGCCCAGTGAAATATCCGTACGAATAATATCCGTGTAAATAAAATCCGAAAGTAAAAATATTATATTTTAAAAGTATTTTCTACAAGTACTAGAACGACTTTTACAAATTAGAAATTAATCGCATTTAATTATAAATTAAAGGATAATTATCCTTATAAGTGTACGAGTACATATTATTATTGTATTATTATATAATATAAATAGGCGCATATTGGAATAACAAAGAAACTAGGTATATAATATATTATACACCTATACCCGGTCGAATGTCGATGTAGATGTATCAAAATGTTCAGAAAAATTACCCAAATTACAACGAAAAGAAAGAATTCTCATTTAAAAAAAAAAGAAAAACGTTTATATCACGCTTTAAGAGACACAAAAAAAAAAAAAAATTGCGTGAATAAAGACGCCACCCATTTTAACGGCATTAAAATATGTTTACGCTTTCTAAGTACCTATACACCTTATCTTTTATAGTAATCGTAGATTCAAATTTCAAAAACAAAATACGAAAGACAGGAATTTATTATTAGCTATATACCTAAGCGAAACCGAGGCATGGGTTTTTTTTTTCTTTACATATAGGAAAAAAAACTTCACAGTTAAAGTTTTCATATATTTTTGTGTGCAGTGCAATAATTTGCATTACAACGGGAGTTTGTGATGAAATTATGATCAGTAAACAAACATTGATTTGATCGGAAAAAAATTAAAAAAAATTGCAGCAACGGAACACAATACGATAGTATAATTATTGTGAATTGCGTTAAAAACGTACCTACGTATAAACGTGTTTTTCTAAACTCGTAGAGAAAATTGCCCACATAATCCCTCAGAAATCAGTCGTGTTATAAAAGCCAAGTCAATCGTATTTTCGTTTCAAGCGGACATAAATAATTTATTCTTAGTGGTTGAATTGGAAAAAAAATAAGGACGGACTCTAGGCTTAGTTAAAAATCAGCGTTCCAGGACATATTAGAGAAAAAGAGATCCGTGGAGGACTTCGTCCCCTACACCCCTTATTCAAAGTTTTTCAACCGGGGAAAATTTTTAAAAACATTTTTATATTATTATTATAGAATAAAAAAAAATCGACACCAACATCGGGTTACATATTTTCAAGAAAGCTTTGTTAAGGGATTCCTCAATCAAAACAAAAATTAACATTTATTCCTTTTAAACGAATTATCGAGGAAGCTGTAAATATAGAACGAAATGTAGATTTTATATAATTTTTCAAAATTTTTTTTATAAATTACTGATAGGTGGTCAGAAAATGTTGAAATTTGTATCTTGTTTAATTACACGTCAATACGTCAATTTGTCAGTGCTGCTGTAAATAATGTGTATACATTTTAAGTCTCTGGCATTAATATTTTCTGATGTATACAAATTATTGGTCATATTTGGTATAGATTTCCTGTTTACGTAATAAAACTACTTAGGTATTGGGATTATATCGAACATTGTTTTGTAAAGTATCAACTACAATACATTTCCCATGGGAAAGCTCATACTCCCATTAAACTCCATTTACCTAAAATAAAATTGGAATGAAAACGACTATATGACAACGTAAAATCCAAAACATAGAGATCAGTGGTAGAAGTAGAACGCAAATCGCCATTCCACTAATAAAATTAAATGTAAACAACTACCTACCTAATAACAGAAATTTATCGCGCATTGATTTCGCCAATATTTACCATCCTTTTAGGATAATGAAGATTATTTATTACCTACCTACCTATATGATATAGGAATATAATTTAATAACATCAATTATTTAAAATCGCATGTCGTGATTTTTATCTAGAACCAAATACGCGATAAGGACAAAAAACAGTGTTTTCGTGATTTCACTATTTTTCCAAAAAATTACATTTTTAAAAATATTAAATTAAAATTAAAACGGACACTGCGTTCCCCGCGTTCCCTGATGAATAAATAAAGGGGTACGCTGTTGAACATAAACAGAAATGTGAAGAGTAGCTCCGTTCCCCTGCGTCCCTCCCCAAATCCACCACTGTTTATTCTCGATTAAAATATACGGTGAAATAGTGAACAGTGAACGTCGTCATCACGCGGTGAAACGTGGTATAGGTATAATATATAGGTGTGTACAGGATATGATAATATTTTGTAATTTTCTAAAAAACGCTTATATCGCCGGTAACGCATACAATTATTATTATTATTATTATTATTAAACGAATAAAAATTAGATTGTATTAATTGTTTTTACTCGTATTATAATTTCTTTGATATTTGATTATCTTACGTGGAAAACACGAGGACGATTTATTCTCGTACGGAAATACTTTCGTCCCGTGTACATACATATACCATATATTACGTACGTACGTACGTACGTACGCACCTAATGGAAAACACTATATGATAATATATAACGATCCAATATTTAACCCACCTGAACTCTGAGGCGAATGTTGTTTGGGCGAGTTCATATCTGGCGGCTCGTCGCTGAACGAAACGGATTTCTCGAACGAAACTGATTTGTCTGCAACGATCAACATGTATACAGTGCCCGGTGCATTAGTCCGTCGGTGTTAATATTTAGGTTTTAGGTTAGGTTCACAATCATATTTACGGACCGTATTAGGTCAGTATTGCATATATATATATATATATATATAATATTATATTATATCACGCATCCACACGTAGAAGAGCAAATGTTATCGTAGTATAATTTTAAACTATATATTTTATATCAATATTGTAAGCACTACGAAATAAATACAACTCGTAATATTATTATATATATATTATATTTCAGACAGTATAAACGTCCGCGGGGTTGGAACCGAATCTGTGAAGAATCTGTTATCACGTTAAAATTGCCGGACCAAAAGGAATCAAAAGTTAATAATTATCTGAAAAACCCTTAAAGAAATTCGAATCGTTTTATTGGTCACAACGGTCATATTACAATAATAATAATAATAATAATAATATTTAACGTTATCATATTCGTCCGTTGTGTAGTTGTTAGGATGCGGTACTGTTTAGTATATAGAAGCTTAGATCCTATTTTACAAACCAGTTTGGACCGCGGGTACTCGGCACGGAAACCTTCAAATATAAAACCGGAACCAGGATCTAAAGTGAAAAACGTAAAAGTTCCAACCCCCGCAGGACTCGTTTTTCATAATGTTTTTACGGACACATTTTTGGTCTGAAACGTTTAAAAAAACATTTTAAACGTTAGGTTCGAATAAAGTTTTACGAATATTAAAATGTTTTTCAAACGTTTGTTTACGAACCAAAAACGTCTCTAGAACATTATAATATATTTTACTATATATGAAAATGTTTTAAGAACAATTTTTTATATTTTTCGCTGTCTGTGATTATAATATATTGTACAGTTGATATTAATCTTTATTATTTATTACGTCATCGCAAAGTCGGCAAAGCAAACTATATCACTGTTTTTATGCACCAACTCTCAGCCGTATACCCATATAGTTTATAGGCAATCTAAAAACAGCGACTTTTTATTTTTAAAAGCTAATTATATATCTATATGTTTTTATGCCGAGAAACATAACGGAGCATCAATAGGAAATATTTCCTATTGAAATTAATTTAAAAAAAAACAAAAAAACAAACAAACATAATAATAGTAATAACATAAATAAATAAATAAACGAAAATTTGAGAGATCGAAATGCCAGCTGGATATTTTTTCTATGGATAAATTGGTAACATTTTAAAAAAAGATCCGGTATTTTTCCAAGTCTTTTCAGGAATAAAAAAATTAAATTTTGATATTTGTATAATTAGTAGGTACTTTTAAACTTTTGTATACCATTTATATTTTTTTTAAAATTAAAATAAATGTGTGTTTTTTAGGTTATGCATTTTCAAACTCTAGTTTAAAATAAAGTTTTGTCATTTGAGTTTTAATAAATATGAAAATAAATCTATAAAATCTAGATTTCCCGGCTTTCAAGTTTTCCATGACAATCATATACTATATAGGGGTAAGTAATCAAAATAATAATGAAGAATTTTATATTTTAATATCGTGTTTTGAATTCCAGTAACATATATTTTTTTCAAAACATTTTAAATAAACGTTTTTTTTTTTTTTTTTTTTTTTTGGAATTTTGATCTCTTAATCATTAATAAGGCGTTCAAATAATAATAATTATAACCAAACACAAGCTCTTAAAACTATTTCCACTTAAATACTTGGTATACGTTATACGTATATATAGGTACAATTAACTTTGGTGCAGCTATACGCGTTGAGCTATACTATAATGTATAGGTAATTTTATGTAATTCGTCGAGGAAAACGCGTTGGAAAGCCGTCGGACTTACCTTTCAAGTCGTGTTAACAGTTTGTGCGCCGTATTATCACTACGCACGAGATTTAAAGTAAATATATTAACGTACGGGTGCGGAGAAAGAAGATACGTGTATATATAGTATGAGAGGTCGGTAAACATGTACAGAGGGGCTGCTGCGAGACGTTTTAGCGAAGGATTCGATACAATATGGAGTGGAAAGCAAATATAATATATAGGCGCAATATTATATTATTGTGTGCAACACTGAACTGACGAAGCTGTCAAACAAGCGAAAGAAATAAAGTCAACGGTAACGTGCATTATGCAAAAAAAGCGTTAAAATACAGAAAATATTATTAAAACTGTGTATACGTATGTATGTATATATTATATATATATAGCTAACCTCGTCCAAGTTTAGGAGGTTTGGCGTCGGACCGCTTGTATGGTTCCTCTACAATAAGCACAATACATTATATAATATACTCGGATGAGAATATTATTGTATTCTAAATGTTATATTCTTATAATTAATCTTATAATATGTATATTGTATATTGGTAAAAAACGTGTAAGATGCAATTAATCTGGTGGCGATGTATGTATGAATAGGATACTATTGCATCGGTCACGAAGGATTTTTTTTTTTTTTAGATATTATAAAGATGGAAAATAAGTAAACAGAATTATAGAAGAGATTCGTCGGAGAAGCTATAATCCTATAATGTAGGCGTATGTATGTTTATATATTATATACATTAATATTATTTATGATGGTCACTACCGGTTAGAACGTTACAGTAACAAACAGGTTAGAAAATAGACTACGTACCTGCCAGAGACGTGGTACTGCCGCCGGGGACCTTATCGAACTCATCACTAGCTGAATCGTAATTATGAAAAAAGATAGGTAAGTGTTAAATAAAATATATGAAGAATATATGGATACATATAGATTGATAGGGTTAAACACGCAAAAAAACCAAGCAAAAACGTGTCGACACGTTTTTTTTTTTTTTTTATATAACCAATGGCGTATTTTAGAGGTCAATCAAATCAATGATACGATGATGGATTAAAAACAATTTTGGAATTGTAATGCGTTTGTATGAAGTTGGTAGTAAAAGAAAAATACGAACCCCCTGCGGAATATTAGCAAACAACATTTCCTAATATTATATTCTATATAAATGTTTGTAGGATATTATTAGAAAACATCCGAAAGTTGTTGGATTTTATTTTAGTTCAAAGTTTGTTGGAGGCAATTAATACTTAATGATTTGTTGAACTTTATTTTTGGTTGGAAACAAATTGAATTTAGAAACCTGTCAAAAACATTGCATGACATCCAAAATTAAGCCCAACAAATTCAGAAATTCCTCCAACAATATTCAACATATTAGCATATGGCTTTAGCTAAAAACAACAACAAATGATTCAATAAACTCTGTCCGAAAACCCGAACAATGTTATTATTATTATTATTTTTTTTTTTTATCTAAAACGAAAGATACTTATTAGTTCACTGGATATTGTTGGATGACATTCGAAAATTATTGTATTTAATTTTTAAACGTAAAAACATTCAGAACGTTATTCAAAATTCTTTAACAAATTGATTATTTTAGTTTCATATAGGTACGGTATAAGTTAGTAAGCTTTCTGCAGTAAGTACCTATCAAAGATAAAATTAAACAAATTCTGAAAGTTACCCAACAAACTATCAGCAAATTTTATGTATATTCGAATGTCATCTATAATTATGTCACGTTGCTGAATTTATGCTTCACGGGGATAAACAAATCTGAACAATAATTTAAAATAATCTATTATTTTATTTATTATTATATCTACGAGTAGATTATTAAACTCAGAAATACAATATAGTATTTTATACGATACGATGTGTAGGGGCGATGAGAGTGAGACACCTTCATTTAAAAATGTATATCAAAATTGGACACTCCCCCCCCCCTTTTTGAGAAAATCAAAATACGCCATTGGATATAATACGTAAAAAATAGATGATATGGATAGGTTTGTGGGTGTGATAGTGTATGTGTATGTGTACGGATGTGAATGTACGTATAAATACAATATGATATAATATCTAATATACTTATATTAGGAATTTTTAGGGCGCGGGTGCTTCAAATACGTGAAAAAGATCATAAATATATATAGAAAAATAAAAAAAAAATGATAAAAATAAAGAGTGAAAATTCGATATTGCCGAAAAAATATAATAACTTTACGAAGGACATTCGTATTATAATAATAATTACGATTTTCGTAGGTGCATTTATTTATTATGTTATTATATATGATAGTCGAGTTTTTGTTTTGTTTTGTTTTTGAATATTTACCATTTCTGAACGTTGGCGCTACGACCGGTGCATGCGTTAGGGCTTTCTGGACCAACCCCGTTAGGTTGGCGATCTGTCTTTCCATATTTTCCACTCGTATCCTGTAAACAAAAAAAAACGACCGGCAATCGAATATTAGACAGGATTTTATGTGGTGTTTTCCTTAATCAATATAGATCATGCATAACAGTAAATAATAATAATAATTATAATAATGAATTAAATATAGATAATATGTAAAACAGAAATAAAATTTAAGAACAACTAAAAAACTAACTTGTTCAAATATATGCATAATATCACGAACACGAAGATTAAGCATTACACATTCAAACGGGTTTACATAGAAACTTGTTTTAAATAAAAATAATAATAATTAAATATATTAGGCACTACTTTGAGATGTTTTTATAAAGGTAAATAATATATAGTCCAGGAAATATTACACATATAATAATAATAAAAATAATAATAATAATAATAATTAGTATGTTCGACTAAACTCTGAACTCGTATATTATAATACCTATATATATAATATAGGATTAGATACTCATAAAGACGGTAGGTATGTGTAAAATAAACACATAAAATTTTAGGTTGAATATATAATATAAACGTTCGAGTTTTAACTGGGTTTGCGCGTAAAATTCCGTCGGAAATGGAAATAATAGGTACGTAATTGGAAACGGAAATCGTGCGTAAGCTCCCTGTAGAATCTCGACGGAGAAATAAACGTTATTTAAACATTTGATATCATTATTAATACTTAATGATAATAATTTTGTTACACGAGTATAATAAAATAGGTAGGTAATAGGAAGTTAAAGTACCTATATATATACAAACGAACATTGCCGAGAATTGTTTCGTCGGTGCCGTAATTTTTTTTTACCACAAAATCGCGTCTCATCAAAACGTTTTTCGGCCGGTTAATTAAGGAGTACAATTTTATAGTCGTATAATGTGTACCTATACATATATATGTATTTACAATGTAAAATAGCGTAAACAAAAAAAAAATAATAATAATAATGGGTACGCAGTGGATTTTAACGGGGAAATTATTATTCTTGAATTGTATAAATATTGTATATACACCGATATAGGTACCTAATAATATTATTGTACATTATGCGTAGGTACTAATCATTTGGTCGGCCTGTATATACGACTATATAACCACTAGTTGCATCCAAAAGGGCTTGGCACAACCGTTCGCTTGTCTCTAACAGACGGTTTGTAATAAATAATAAATAATAAACACAATTTCTAACAATAATGTAACATGCACAAATCGATTTTCTACAATAAAAAAAAAAAAATAAAAAAAATAAAAAAAATACTATAGGTATATGTATTGTACGGGAAGTTCAAAATGTCACGTTATATTAATTTTGTTTACATAAATATTAAAAACCGAGGAAAATGTTCCGGAGAAAGTTTCGACATTTGATGGCCCAATATTTTAAAATCAAAATAAGATGTAAACATTGTCCAAATAATTTTATTATATTTTAGATTGTAATTCTTTCGTATAATACGATTTTATTTTCGATTCCGAATGTTTATGTAATAATGATGAGAAAATTTTACTACCGAGAAATTTTGATCATAGTTAGGTATAGGTATTTAATATTTTATGTATACTGTGTATAATATTATTATAAGGGTGGATAAGTAGAATCTGACGAATTTTATTATAAATCGCAACAGGTGGGCAATTTTTCGTGGATTCTAACGTAAACATGTTAGACGATGTTTTTGTAAATTATAACAATACGAGCGATATAAAATTGAGAAACTTTGATCACTAAAGACCGGATTTTCATCTTCGTTATTTATTTGAACTAATAACGAGACGTACTATAGACTTTTGCTCTCGAATATCGCTTCCGGATCGCACGGTCGTGAAATCCATCTCCATATGTAGTCGGCACACGATATCCGCACCGTTCAAGATATGTTTCGGACGCGTGATTTCCAGTGTACGGCGATCTAACAGTATATATGGGATCATCTGTTATTTTCTAATAAGTGTTATCCCGAGGAACCCAAATAAACGCGTCTAATTTATTTCGAATAAACAGTCAGATTCCACGGCGGTTCGCCCTGATAATACCAGTGCATCAGTGCACGGTGTTGTATAACGGTGTATACCGCGCGTACCACGATTATTTCGTCTAAGGTGCATATATATATATATATATATATATAACCGTACCCAAAGGAGGGTATAGTCGAGTATATTTATAATGTATAAACGAACAATGGAAAAAAAACTACACAAAAAACATGGAAAAAAAAAAAAAAAAAAAAAAGAAAAAAAACGTGTAAAACAACGACAATATAAACGGCGAGAAAGTAAAAAAAAAAAAAAAAGAAAAGAGGATTAAAGTACAACGCATACATTAAACACAAACGGATAAATATACGTCGCGGAATGCACTGCGTGCGGTGCAATAGTGTCGTGTACTACCTGGTGGCGTCGTAGGGGACGGTCGGCGGGTTTCCGTACGTCGATCTCTTGGATATCGGCGGTTTCACCGTGTACATGTTAAACGGATCTTCCATTAGCTCGTTGTCACTGGAGGAGAGGACACAACAAACATTGAATGTACGGGTTTAACGATCGTTTACAATAATGTTACATATATATATTATTGTGCGGTTAAAAACATTTTAACGGACACGTGAAATAGGAAGAAAATAGAAAAAAATGATCGTATAATATACACCTGCAGCGGTTCCCAAAATATTTTCTCCCCTAAAACAAAACGAATTGTCCGCGCTTTGTCCCCCCCCCCCCCCGTTGAAAGTTAGAGACGAGTCGTTCACGTATACGGACGATATTGAAATTATTCCGTAGACAGGAATTGCCGTCGGGAAACCATTGCATTAGAAAAACGATTATCACCGAATTCCACGTAATATTATATATTCGGGGCAGGTATATAAACACGTTTCTGCTCGATTTCGGTACTTTTCCACTACGTTTTCAGAAAATCACTGGGAATACCTTATATAATACTTACGTATAAAAAAAAAACATCAAATACATTTTTGAAAAGAGGTCAAAAAGTTTGTGTAATCCTTCAGCACATCAATACAGTATAGTACAGTACTACGTATATATATTCTGTAAATTACAAGTTTCTGGATTGATTGTCAATAGATGGAAATATCGATTGACTTTTTAACTTCTTCAGTGTGTAATTGTGAAAAAAAGAACTCGGGCCCGCCAAGGGAGGCGCGTCGCACAGTTTGGGAACCGCTGGTATACATATACATTATTATATTATGCTGATCAGGGCAGGAAGTTGGCGAATTTATCAGACCGTGCACTCTATATATATATATACACACGAATGATTTACGACTCGAAACGGATTGAAAGTGGTTGAAGTGGTAAGAAATGGATTTTCGTTACCAGTTCGATAATATAATAGAGTACATATATTATACGCCAAATCAAATGTCTAGCCCTTTAAAGTAATCAAAATTAACATTCTCCGATCGACACAATTATATATACGAGCTTCAATACGTATACGTGTAGGAACACTGGAAACCGTACGGGAGAAGGGTTTTGGAGAATTAATCGGCTATATATATATATATTACGACGCTATAGACACGCGTCTTCGCCCGGAAAAATTATTCCACACACGGCCTTTTGGAATCTCATAGAGTTATCTGACCCAACTGATGTGCAAAACATTTCCGCTTCGGCAGTGAGTTTGACGGCACTGCCAGGGAGTCATCACCAGTCATCACAGTGTCCATTGTTTTCCGTTAAGGTTTACAATAATTTACGAACGTTTAGGAAAAGAATAGATGAATATCATGCAGACGACCGAATGCCAGCGTTTCAAAACGTATACCTATGCGCGTTTTTTTAATGTCGTTTACGATTACAGTTCATGACGGACATGTCAAACTCAAAGTATCAACTGGGCCAAAAATACTGGACAGAATACTGTGCGGGCCGCAATCGAAAAAGTCCCAAAGAAACTATTTATTGAGAGGGGGGGTGGGCGTGTGTCTTGAAAATATCGACAAAATACATCTTTCAAACGTAAATAAGCATGAGAAAAAAAAGGTCATCGACTTTTTTCGGATTTTGCCGATTAAATGCGAATAATTTCTGGTTTTGCCGACTAAAAATGCCGGAATACTTCCTTCAAACAATAAGCCAAAATATATATATATATATATATATATATATACATTTTTAATTATTTGTTAAAACACAAAATGAGAATTAGGTATATATATATATTATTTTCACTTATTTTTCCAATGATCCTGGTGGCCGCAGGCCGTAAAAAAAGAAAAAGCAAAGAGGGCTGCGTGTTTGACATGCTAGATTTAAGAGGACTGATAGTTTTTCAACGAAAAACTTGCATTAGCCTTTTTTATTTTTATCAACTCAAAAACATTTTAGAAATACGAAATAAAAAACAAATTCTAGCTAACAACATTATCTAGCGACTGGTAGTGTAGCCGATTTTTGATATATCAATTTTTACATGTTTTATGAGCTATTAAAATATAGATTTTTTTTTTAATAGCTTATAAAACGTATAAAAATGAATTAATCACAAATAGGTTACATAAGTCGCTAGATAATTTTGTTATTTATAATTTAATTTTTATTTCATCTTAACACAATATTTTTAAGTTTATGAAAATGAAAAACGCGTAAACATGGTTTTTAATAAATATCGTGATTTCACAAAATGAAATTGTCACATTTTTAAATTACTTGAAAATATATTTAAATACTTTTGAATTTTCGGAATTTTTATTTTTTTTTTAAATGTCATAAAAAATGCCTATAGAAAACCTGTTAAAAGCCTGTAAAAACCTGGAGCGTCATCTTAACTGGCCTCAAAGATAGATTTAAAAACACGAAAATACGGGGAAATGTCTTACAATCGATCCTAATGGTTTTCCTGCGATGGTAACTTTACTATGTTAGGCCAAGGAAGAAAACGACACAGTTCTCGAATTCAGTTTATTTTACTGCAAAATACTTAATCGGTCTTCCATATTTCAGATCATTGTCGCCGGAACGACGACAGAAACGGCATTAGTACAGATAATTGTGGACGGATAGAAAAGGATAAGAGAATAGAGCGCACAGCTGCAGCGAATGGTGAATACAACAGGTATGGGTTTGGGTAGACAATATTGTATGGTCGAAGCGTTAAACATTTAAGGCCGAAAGTCCGTGCTATAATTATAATAAATGGTCTGAATAAATATTATAAATGTTGGTAAATTAATTTCCATTAAACACCATTTGCATTATAGTATCTTTGTACAAAAGACGATAAAAATAAAGTAAAAACGTTGATGCACATTTTCTTACTTTTAATGGTAAATTCGAGTCGTTTCAAGTGCACGGACTTCCGGCTGCTATAATACGGCGTGTGATACTTATATACATATATATATATAACACGGCTACAGATCGTTGGCTTATAACGAAAGGATTCTTTTGAGGGTATTTTGAAATAATTTCAAGAGAGCACTTTTTTTTTTTTTTTTTTTTATACGATTCGATATTATCACCCGTATTTGGCGTAAACGATTCAATACTTTTGTTATAGGAGGCACCTATATATTATACCGGTATAAAAAAACGTTCATATTTGTACTCTATTTTCTTTATTAAAGGACAACGACCGCGTCTTAAAAAAGAGGTTTTCGGAAAAAAATTATACGGGCTTAGAACCTTTTCGTTCTGAGCCAGTGAAACACGGTTAAACAGCGCGTGTGTTATTGCAATACAATGTCACCCGTGTCTGTTTATAATGAGCGTGTAAAAAGGCTAAATGTGCGTGTGACGAATAATGTTATACCTATAATACTGTGTAATACTATGTAAACGAGTAGTGTTTACGTTTATAAATCCATTGGTAAAAGGCCATTTTATCGCTGCGAGCACATACGATACAACACAGTATGTTTCATGATAGGCGGCTCGTTAACACTTTAAAAATGTCCACTGAAAAATCGGTGATTTTATATTTGGAATTTTCGACGGTGAACGTGTGATCTAATGCACGAGATTCTAATTTGGTGGTACAACTTAGCAGTATGAAAAGATTTCAAATCGGGTTTTTTAAAATGCATTTTTTTCTACACAAACCGCCTAAAAATATGCATTTTTGATATAAAAAATGAAGTGCATTATTGAATGAGTTGCACACGAGTAAAATGTTCTAGTTAACGAAATTGAGATTTATTTTATTTTCATTAGATAAAACCAAATCATACCAAGAATATTATCAGTAGGTACCCATGAAAAAGTTTTATTTAGTAGGTATATGGGTATATAAGTACATGCATCTATTAAATAATAATATATTTATATATTATATAACAAGTATATTTAATCAATAGTATGTGCAATGTCTGCAATAAAAATGTTTATCTATGGAATTTTTTTATTAAAATAATTTTTCTTGTTTATGTTGTAAATAACTAATTATATAGTATTTATAAAGAATACAGTTAAAACAGGTGAAACGATATCTAAAATTGGGTATCAATTTTCTTTCATTAGGTATAGGATAAGTGATAAACGTTATACGAACGTTCAAACTGTAAAACGCTTTTCTGAACAGTTTTAAAATCATTAGGTATCAAAAATTAGCCAACTAAGTCATAGTTTTTTAATTTTCAAAAATAAAGACTTAAAAGATTAATAAGAAAATTTTCGATTTGTCGAGGTAAAATATAATAAAAGATTAATTTAGTAGTGAAAAATGAATCGTGTGAAAACGTAGCCGTGTATTTCCGAAAAAAGGGCTACTCGAACGATTCGAGACTGAAAATAAAATACCTATTGATTATTATCAAAATTGTAGAGAAGAAGTTAATCTATGTATTTTAAGGAGTTTTTTTTTTGACATTTTAACATTGATTAACATTTTTAGTCTAAAGTCATTCAGTACCTGTATAGTCTGTAACTTTGGAAGTACAAATATATATTTAATATATATTCCACTGTCTCGTATATAAGGACTTTCAGAACATACCGTATATATTTTAGAGCAGGGCCTTAGTGTGGACCTTTTTGGATCTACTGGACTTTCAATGTACGTACCTACTACGTCTGTTGTTGACCTTAAACTGTACGATCGTACAGGTACGGTACGCGTGCCGTCACCGACCGTGTTTTATCGTACGCGAATATCAAATATACATTACCTACGCGAATGTGTGTATGGCGGGTATTTGCATAAAATATTATAAACGTATTGTGATCGGAACTAAAATGCGTCTTAACGTTATCGGTGTATTAAAACACATTCTGTTACTTAACGCTTTTTCGATTTCGGCTTTTCATTGTACCTATGCACGCGCGTGTATCGTATTACGCGGTGTTATCAAAAACTGGAAATTAAATTTAATAAAATGTACGTGTACAGTACAAAACATATTATATACTACGCGTATACGCATTATCCATGTGCGTTTTGAGATACTAAAACGATCTTAATAATAAACTAAAGAAACTATTGGCAAGTAGATATACCCGTGTAGTACCGAGCTCTCGGTCTCTCATATCGCACGTTTGTCTGCACGTCGCAAAGAATCCTTAGGTTCCACGTCCTTATCACGCATGCGCGCAGTCCATAGATAATAAATAAATCTATATTATCCCCAAACTAAGATTATATTATATTATTATATATCTTAGTTCGTGATCATAATAATATAAATTTTCTATGTAAAACATTGATAATAAGAATTATTCTTATTAATTAATTGAATTAATTCTTTATTATCTATGATGAACTTAACAATGACGAAATAGATTAAGATTTAAATTTTTATGCAAGTTCTTTTTTTCGTCAGAATGTATTTTACCCAAATTTTTAAATAAATTTCTTAAAACATGACGTGTGCATAGTAATGATTTTCGAAATGGTACCATCACACTACAGACACCAAGTATTATAAAATGATTGTTAGTCACTTTCCATAAGTTTGAAAAAAAAGGTCATCAATAAGCATAAGAAAGAAAAAAATTTGTGTACAAATTAAAACGTTAATCTATTCTGTCATTGTTAAATTGAATAGAATTTTACACACTAAAATTTATATCACAGATTAAACATTTAATATTATGATTAATATAAAAATTATAAGGATAGATAATATAGATTTATTTATTATCTATGGTCTGCGCGCATGCGCGATAAGGACGTGGAGCCTAAGGATTCTTTGCGACGTGCAGACAAACGTCATATCGCCCAGCTTATAGTCGCCATAATCTTTACCACGTTCAAACACTACCGAATAAACGAGAAAATTCAAGTTTCACAATGTAATAATTAATTTATTAACTCTATTTTAACAATAATATTCTGTGGTCAAGTTATGCGAATTCATATCGTTTAATATAGTTTCGGTGTTATTAGAAATTTCTCGTTCTATGTCTACGCGTGAATAATACGAGTATTTATATATTATATTTGTCAACGATAATAATGTATAGGTAATATCTTGGCGCGTATAATTTCGAAGCAAATATTCAATAATCCCCTTTGGTTGCAAAAGAAAGCTTATAACCCCGATATGGAAAAAAAAAAAACATTATTCTGTCTGGGTTTTAATTTTTTAATTTTTTTTTTTCCTTATCTGGGTTATAAGCTTTCTTTTTCAACCAAGAGGGTTTATTGAATATTTGCTTTGAAATTACACAAAAAAAAAAAAAAAAAATTAAAACCCAGACAGAAAAATGTTTTTTTTTTCAATTTAAATTCATTTAATGTTCATTTAAATAATATTCCAGAGAGTAAAATATAATATTTCATCAAAACATTACCAGAATATTATTTTACTTTCAGGACATAGTTAACTTCAAAGTCATTGTTTCTATATTACGCATTAATGTATATAATTTAATGATTCGTGAAGAATACGATTTTCGGATACGTATACTTAATGTTTCGGATTTAAGAAATTTATTAAAGGTAAGCTAGGTTAGGTCAGTTATTTATTTTAGGTGAGATTTAGTTATGGATAATACACGGTATCTCACATTTATTTATTTTCGGGGGAGGGCCAGTGTTTAGCTCCGAAATCATGACGGCTTAAAACCATTTAAAATCCTTAACACGTGCGGCAAGTTGGCAGTATTTGCGTGGGGCGCAATTGTAGTGTAGGCGAAATCAGAAATAAATAGAAATGGCTATATAGGTAAGAAGTGGGACTTTGTGGAAAATTATCAATGGGGGTGTTCAACTGACATATTAAAAACCCTACCTCTTTTTAACGGGTTTGTATTTAGTTATAAATAACAAAATAACGGAAAATAACAACGAATATTTTTAGAAATATAAAAATTCACAAGAGGGGTGAGCAGAGGAAACGGTACGGCATCGATGCTTTCAAATTTTGACTTGTGTGGAGTCATGTACCTATGTATAATATATAAACGAAATACGTTGAATTGTATAGACGGTACCTATGTTTAATAATGGTTGTCAATCTACGTTTTACACGATTTCGCATATTTTGCGGAATCGTGTTATAGCTTATCAATGTACCTCTAAAACCTTAATTGATTATTGGTAGAAACCAATGTATAATTAATAGTACCGTTGAAATAATATCAGATTATTTTCCTAAAGTTCCCAAAGCGTCTATTGTCCATGGACGGAAATGGGTAGACCGGACTCTCGGATAGTATTATTGTGTCCTTGCCTGGGCCCCTTGCTCATATTTAAATAATAATAATATTTATTGAAAAATCTAGGTAGGTACCTACATATATGTTTCGTTCTTTGGGCTAGATATTGGTTTATAAAATAGTCAATTATTATATCCTATTCTGCAACCACTGTCTCGGACAAAATTTTTGTAATAATCTTCCAATACAATACTAGGATAAAGTTTACTTTACTCTCAACGTTCAACATAATATTATGTTCTGTTACTGAACAAATTCACAATGTTTTGGATTTTACAATTTACGGAAAGACCTTATATTCGATCACTTATAATTACAAAAAGGTGCAGATTTATGCAGAAAAAAAAATAAAAAATAATTTAAGAGTTCATATCATGTTTCGAAATTATTTATTATTTATTTTCGGGTAAACAACAAACATATTTTCTAATATTATGACGTAAATATTTATTTACTCGTTTATTAATTATTTATCAACAGTTTCTGGTTTGTATATGTTAAATTGCAAAAATTAAAAATTAATTAATTCTAAAAATTCAATACTCCTATAAAAATAAAAATAAAATAAAAAATAAAAAAATATATGATGTGTAAGTAAAATAATATACCTATAAAAAAAAGAAAATGTGCCTAGAGTATTGAAATAAGATTATAAGTAACAACTAGTTTCGACTGTAAGTCATCATCAGATTATAATTAATAAATAAAAAAAAAAAAAGAGAAATAAAAAAACATTTTTTTTTTTTGTATTCCTTTTTTTTTTTATATATTTTTATTATTAATTTGGAATTTAATGATCACTTACGGTCAAAACTAGTTGTTACTTAAAATCATTTTTTAATACTCTGGGCACATTTTTTTTTATGCATTATTTTTTTATAATATATATTAATTTTACTTACATAATAATGTAATATAATATATAATATATAACGTAATATAATATTTATTTTTATTTCTAATTTCTATCATAACGTACATAGATAGTAACTATATGTGGTAACTTATAGAACGTGTATGGGTAAAGTCATGGACGAGACTAGGGTATTACACTACCGACCCTTGGAAAGTAGTCGGAAAAAACAGAAAGATGAAGACTTTTTTTTTTGCTTATATTTACATTTCAAAGATGTATTTTGTCGGTATTTTGGAGACACCTCCCCCCTCCAGAAATATTTCTTCGGCTCGTCCCTGGGTAGAATATCATATTATTCAGTGGCATAGTGCTACCCATATAATTCAATAGTCAGAGATAATTTAATATTTACACACCCTCCACTTTTACCCATGACTGGTTGAGTGTGCATTTCTAGAACGCATTACTACTCAACTACTCACAAATATGTGTACTTCAAAAAGAGACTATTGACGCATTTCCAACAAGTCAATGTTCATATACCTAATAGCGACAAAGATTACTTATTAATTTTCAAAGAGGGTGATTTGGTGCAGCTCTGTTTCTGGCCTAACCTTTACACGTACACATAACTACGTTATAACCTAATTTCTAGATAATTTTACGAGAAATAATGCTTATTTGGAACTTTTTACTGTAAATATAATATCTATCGAGATATTTTGAAGAAAATATTTTCGATATTTTTGAGGCGATACACCAAAAAAAAAAAATGATCAAAGATGGTAGATAGGTGGGATTTTCAGTACCTATATTAGTTAGGGGACCCCTCTTGATAGTTTTTCCTAAAATTCAGCTTATCGATTAAAAATGAAGAATAAAATTAATCTCTTTTTTGGTGTACTTCGCCTACACGCTTTATGGGTATTATTTGAACGATTAACAATTTAATTGAAAATATATAATATTAAACGCGTAATTTACAGTGTAGATTATTATATTATGCAATAGACAGAACATAATAATACTATGTACAATATTATGGGGCGTGTTTCCGTCAGATAATAGTTTAATTAAATTATTATCCATTATTATTATACGATTAGAGCGTGAAAAAGTTATAATCAAATTATTTTGTTTGGTGCATTTTATATATATAGGGGAAAAAAAACGAACATAAACAAATATAAAAAGATTTAGTTTTTAAAATGGCAAAAGTTAAATAATCAATTACGAATGTATTACCAATATATATATATATACGTTTTTATTTCGTCGGCCTTATCGTCGGGTATTGTTTGAAAGGGCGGTATAAAAGTTCATTTTAAACTATTATTCATTTACACGTGAAAATAATACGTACTTATAGTGCATAAGGCTCTGAATAAAAATGCGTTTTATCGATTATAATCGCAATTACAATTAGTGCAGTCGTTCGTTTGTTTAAGATAGCGGATCAAAGTTTCAAATCGGACGTTACAAGAACGGGGGAGGGGAGGGAAACTAAACTGTTTACATTTTTACGGAATTCGAAAAAAAACTGATTTTTTATTTTATTTATTGCCTAACTTATACATATATAATATATATTATATTCTTCCGCGGAATGTTAATGAATTGTTACGTATATTCTCATAGGCGGAAATCCATTAAAATTTCAGGGGGCAGGGGGCTAACGTTTTTAACAGCTAAGAACCACTAGCTGTCTACAGTTCAAAACCCATATTTTTTTTTACATTTACATATAACAATAAAAATATAATAATTAAATGTAGTTATATTTTTAAAGTTTAAATCAATATTATAATTAAATTGAATTTCATTCATCTTAATATTATTGTTCTATTTTTTTTCAGCAAATTTATTAATAATTTCTATGTTGTTTATATTTTTTGATAGTTGTTTTTCAATATATACTATATACTCATAATCACATCATAATAATGTGTTATCAAATTTGTAGCAATCACGGATTGCGATATTCGGCCATATTTATTATTTCGGTATGGTGAGTGGTTAAATATCTAGGTATGACTGCAATATTTACCTTTTCGTCCAGTTATGCCATTCATGGGATAAAAACAGAAATTGTGATGCCAACCATCGAGGATTTTTAAACGTAGAAAAATGAGCGTATATATATATTATTAATTTCATCAGCAGATGACGTAGTACTCATGCGCAGTTTGAATTGCTGACATACCTAGATATTTAGCCATGGTTAATATCTATTGTACAATTTTAACGATTTCCTTTCATAAAATAAAATTCTATGAACATTTTTTTTAAAAATAACAATGAGTCCTCAAATATCCGAAATCAAAATGAGAAAAAAATATAACATCATTTATGACTTTTTAAGAAGCTAATGAAATATTTGGGAGGGAGGGCAAATGAAAAATTTTGGGGGACTTAGCCCCCCAAAGTCCCCCCATTTTCGCTTATGTATATTCTTGCAATTAAACTGCGAAAAAAAAAATGGCCCTGGATTATTATTAAATTATCGATATAACGATATAATAGGTAGGTATTTATACCGTTATGCCGATGAGTAATACATAATAATATACGTATAGTTCGGGCTTATTATGAAATATCATCACTTAACGTCTTAACGGTCGTATATACGATTGGAAATTATCATTAATTTTTGGCCAAATTCAGTTACGACAGATGCACACAATGCTTACACACACACATATATATATATATATATTGCGTGCGTAGGTATAATAATAATGTGTAATCGATTTATTTGTACGATATGCAAAATACTGCAATATTATAATAATACGGGCGAACGATGCTAAATTACGTACGTTGGCTACTTCCGACATGACAGATTAATCCCGCGACGAATGTACTTACGTATTATACACGTATATCCGAAAAAAGAAAGTTTCTAAAGCGTTTTTTAAACATTCTCGTTTTACGACAAGTTATCATAATATATTATATATTTTTTATCGCGAAAAACGTCCTTCTGCAATTCATATCGGCTGGCTATAACAACGCTTTACACTCCTTTTTTTTTTTTTTTTTTTTTTTTTTACTAGGCAATAAAAATAAGACGTCGACATTACTACTATTAATATTATGTATACAGTCGTATCTATAAAAAACGACCGTTCGTCGGCAGTGTCCTGTGAGACCAGTCCCCTCGATACTGGATACCGCAAGCCTGTACACGTAAACGCTTAATAATATTCGAAAAAGAAGCAAAAAAAAAAAAAAAAAACCGATATCCAAATATTATTATGTCAAGTAATAGTCGCGGGTTTTTCGACCGGGGAACCGGAATAAATCGTGTCACATGCGAAGTCACCATACACCGTACATAATACTGTTATGAGGTACCCGTTCCAACGCGTTTCCCGTAATCAATTTATAAAGCGAGGATGTCAACGCGAATACATTTTTATCGAAAAACTTCCATTACGCACAGTCCTTTTCGATTTTATCAAAACTACTTGAACACATACATCTCGTGTTGAAATACGAAACGAAAAATAAACGATTAGATAATGACATTTTCTACATAGTACGCCCTACAGCGGCGTGAGGGGTTATACCCCCTCCCCCCACCACCACACCAAAGAATTTTTTTTTTGGAACTATTAGTGTATTTGAGATGCAATTATTTCGTTATTATATTAATAGTGACATTTTTATTTAGTCCTACAAATTTATCTCGGTGTTTTTAACTATAAATAGCTCGATTTTATAAAGATTTTTATAAAGTCGAATTTATATTCTCTTAATATTCTTTTAAAATTCCAAATATATGATGTCTTATGTCCTCAAAAAAATGTTCTATTAATGTTCTCTAAAAAAAATAAATAATAATTGAATTTAAATATTTACATTATGAACAAATTTCGATCTCTTTCTTTTTGCATGCCTCATTTAGACACCGAATAAGTAGTAATTATAAGATTAAAAATTGTTAATAAATGTAATTTGTTATTAAATGTTTTTCCTACTTATAATTTTATATATAAAAGTACATATCATTTTTATTTTAGAATTTTTTAAACTCCATATAGTCTATAGCATATAGATATGGAGGCTCATAAAAATAATAATGAAACTATTTTCTTCGAAAAAATATTAAAAATTTGAATATTGTTTTATATTCTCAAATAATCTCTAACGTATTGAATATTCTCCAAGCCTTAAAATATGATTTTAAATAATTTTTTTTTTATGAATTGTATGTTTCATGAACCGTTGAGATATCTTTTCTCTATTTAACTGCATAGACTAGAAACAAATATGTAAAATCACAAAAATCCAACCTCCAATTATAAATAATAAAACGTCTGATGGTCAGATCTTAGTTGGCACTGAAGATGACAACATATTATAATTGTTCAAATACGTATATGTTTAAGTGTATAATTTTTGTGATTTGGGCTTATAATAATTGATAATAAATACTCGTATTAATATATTTTAGTACTTTAGAAGCAATAGCTGTTTCGTCTAAATTATTTAAAAAAATTGAAATTAACGGTTTAATATGATAATTAGGACTGTGAAATTGTATCCAATGTATTTTTAAAATTATTGTTAGTCATATAGCTTTTTTTAATATTTTAAATATTAGATACACATTTTATGTAGGTACTTTGTAAACATTTTAAATACAAAATATTATATGATTTTTTTTTATGTAATTTTTAATAAGCTATTCATATATCTTATGACTTTTGCTTTTTAGTATTTTTTCCGGATTTATAGTGGATATTAAACTTTTTTTTGTTTCATTTTATTTTAAATGTATTATTTTAGATTTATAAGTTCATCAAGTTCAGAGCCACAATAATAAATTAATAATGATTAAAATTTATAAATAATTATTAATTTGATTCTAAAATTTGATCATTGAGATTTAATTTAATGTAATTTACATTATTTATTTGTATTATCTAACTATCTGAAAATTTAAATAAAAAAACTATTAACACTATAATAATCCAGGTTATAACTTCTTTATAAGTGTATTTATGGAAAATATTTTTAATGCTCCGAGGGAATAAAGAATATTACGATTCTATCATATCACACCCCTTTTGAATGATTGAAAATTGACATCACAAAATAGTTAATCCCTAAATACAGTCCCACCACTTCGAAAATTAATCCTAGTTACGCCATTTATGCCCTATATGTATACGGTATAAGCATATTCATTTATTGTATATATTAATTTTTTTCAAGATTTAAAAAAAAAAAATCAATGTTTTAACCACTGAAAACCAAAATTGTCTAAATTATCAATTTTTGAAAAAGTATACCTTTTTATACCATATTATTACATTTTTTTATAAGCTATATTTTTAGATTGAGATGTACCAATTTGCATCATTACTTGTTATCAAATTAGTTGCAAAGAATAAAAAGATAATATGTATAATAATAAGAGAATAAAAGATTTTATACATTTTAGACAAATATTAGAAATTTAAATATAGTTTGTATTCTTATAATACACTACCTATTCATTATTATGCGTTAAACAATAGTATTAAAACCATTAATTATAATGTATATTATATAATACACAAGTATCAAATTAGCATTAGGTTGTAATTATTTGAAATTAACTTCCTCTTCTTAATGTTGGTTAAAAAATCATTTTACAAGTACACTACAAGGTAAAAGCACAACATTTTTTTGGAGAGGTATTATTTAAAAACAAAATAATGGTATACGCGTTGAGTTATCGAAATAAGTCATATAATTTTAGGCATAGTTAGTGATATTTAATTCTAACCTGTAGATAATATTTATTGTGGATATTTCGTCAAAAATTATAAAAAAGATAGAAAGGAACACATTTATTTATTTCATTATCATTTTTCGATTCAATGATAAATGTTGATCCTTAGATCATGAATAAATTATTGACCGGGATCCGTTTCGGCAGAATTTGACTTTCCCCGTTTCGCTCAATGAGTTTTTAGTAATTTGGCAATCTGTACCATATTTTTGAGCCTCTGAGCATCTTTTTTTTTCTACTCATCAATTTTACATTTTTGCTTTTCTTAAAAACGCGATCTTCTGTTTTCCCTCGAATACGACCCAATCGGCAATGGATGTAAAATATAATCATTTTTTTGTTTTGTCTTAAAAGCTAATTTTTTTATGAAATGTAGAAACAGTTTATATGGATGGGATATTTAAATTTTGATTTTTTATTTAATTATGTTTACCATATAGAATATACGATTTTAATATTTATCATTACATATGACTATAATACGAGTAAATAGATAATATTTAGCTTATAGGAACCAAATTGTTCGTTCTTATTATGTTTAGGATATTATTTTGTACTTTTTGATAGAACTGAAGAAGGATGAAATTATCGATATAGGTGGAACAAAATGTTTCAAAAAGGAACAAAAAATCTTAGAGAAATAATATATCACATTCTCCTATATATAATATTATGCACTTATATATGATTTTATTAAATTGATTGAATCCACAGTGTCGTTTATAAGTTAAAAATTTCAATATATTATACTTCAAAGTTTTTAATTGTCATTAAGTTAAATATCGTACCTAAATTTATACAATTAAATGGATATGTAATATATTTATATATTTAATGGATTAAAAAAAAAAAAAAAAAAATATATATATATATATTTATTTCTTTCTGCGAAATTTTATTCCATACTTTGATCCACCAAATTTTATAGTCAAGATATTTAAAATTCAGAAGTAGAAATAAATGCAGAAATAAATTTATGGGAAAATAAATGGGACAAGATTAAAACTGGTGTCCCGCAAAATGCTGTTGCATGTGTCATTAGCACACTGTGATGACTTTTTTCCCCAATATAAAAGTTATATTACACATTTTTTCCACTCATTCGGGTTTTACAGCTATTCCTGAACGATAATTCTCCACTTTATGAAGACTCAACAATATTTTACGTTCTACAATGAAAGAAATACAGTTAAATGCTTTAGCCATTTGTATTTAACATGCGCAAAAATATACCAGTTGACATTAATATGTGGACATCTTCCTCAGGAAAAAAAAAAACTGGTTTTTACTAACTTATTTTTTTATAATTTATATTTATTTTTATTTTCATAAAAGTATTAAATTTATTGAATTAATTAATTAAAAAATTTTTGAATTTAGTTAGATTAATCTCAGTGGCGCCCAGCCCTATCCACAAGTGTTGTTTCCACTAAACGTTCTTGTATGGGGGAAGGGGATAGAGATATGAGTGAAAATAAAATAAATTAAGATTATATAATATTGCAATTCGAGATAATTGTAGTTACACAGTTGTACAGTTCATGTCTCTCTGTTGTATTTTCTTTTACGAACAATCAAATTTTAGAAATTTTGATGATAAAATGGACAAAAAAACCCGTTTTGGAGATAAGTGGTAGTATTAAAATAATTTCGTATTTATACTTTATTATTTCATTTTTTAACTTACGCCTTGTGCGGTAACGTATTTAGGGAGGAAACTAGGGGGGGGAAGGAGAAGTTGCCCCGGGCCGCACGTTATTAGGATGGGCTGAACATTTTAAAACGCGATACTGGTTTTTTTTTTTTATTATTTTGCTCGTTAAAATTTTTCAAGCGTTTTATTGGGAATACGAGGGAATGACATTTTTTTTGTCGTGTTTGCGGAAAATGTACCTACGCAAACGATAAGTAAATTATTTATCATACTAAGGCGGGGAGAAGGGTGTAATTTATATATTCCGTTAAACGTAAAAAAATGACGTGATGTATACGCTCACTAATATATACATGAACTATATATGGTTTAAAAAAAAAAGAAGAAAAATACACAATCAAATTACAATCGTTATCTCGTACAAGTAGGGTACAGTAGGACCTCGATTATCCGGAGTAATTGCGAGGAGGGGTCACACGGATAAACGAAAACCACGGTTAATCGAAACTTTTTATTTGACGAATCACGATCATGTACAATGTTATATCTTATACGCATACGTGCGTGTTTAAGGGTAATAAGCTTATTTTAATTTTAATTATCAGATGGGAGAGTTTGATGGCATTTCGAATTGCAGATTGTGTACGCTGCCGGCAAGCACATCTATTTGTTTTGCAGTTTGTCTTACAGCGGCACCTAGTGAAGCCTTGTGTTCCTAAAACACTATAATTACTTGCAGCTGCTTCTCGTAAATTTTTCAGCATTTTCATGTGCTGCTAAGACTTTTGGCAGGTCAACGAGTTTTTCACAATAATAATACATTTACAAAGTAATAAAATTAAAAGTCGGTTGTATACGGATTAAATATTATCACGATATGTTATTATAAAATAGACAATATCTGATATTTCGAAAGAACCAAGATCGATTTTGGAAGTTTATAGCCTATGTAATGGTCAACTCGGTCGAAACGTCGTTTTTACAACATTGCCGGGAAACATTACGCCAATGTTGTAAAAATGATCAAATTTACCTTAATGCCCAATCGGATTTCGTATTAACGTCATTTCCCGAGTTGTCAATAACATTGTATTTTATGATATTAACACGTATATGCACATTATTGTGACGACGTTATAAAGTCATCAGGGTTTGAAATACGAAGTAATCGGCTTTTGTTTTTTTGCGGTTTGAAATTATTTTCCGTACTTTGCTTCTAACGTTTCTTTAAACTGTCGTCGTGTTGAAGTCGAAAAATTTCCTTAACTTATGCACGTACAACGAATACCACCTACCTACTGCTTACGCGCCCATGATGCCTTTACTTTTGGCGCGTGCCCACACACTTTTGGAACGGTGAGCACACACGGTTAATCGAGGTTCAACCGTATCATTTATAATATGTCATACGACGGGAAACAGTGAAATAGACGTTTTCAAACGGTTAAACTTTTATGCAGTGCACAACGATAATAATAATAATAATAATAATAATAATAATAACAATAATAATAATAATAATAATAATATATTATATCGGGCTGCGTATCACGACGGTCTTATATAATTTATTTATAGTATACGACGTTTTTGCAAACACTGGGAGAACGCCGGATGACGGTCAAAAGACATCCTCCTCTCCGTTGTAGGACGAAATGAATATTATATCGCCGCGACCTAGCGTTGCGCGGACCGGACGTATCTACCGGACGAGTATGGCGGATTTTACGGGCGCTGCACTGTTTTTTTTTTTTTCGTCGCCGAAACCGACGTTAGAATTTTCAACTAAATATACGATTTTTTTATGTACCCGTACACCTGTACTACACGCATAGGAAAAAAAAAATATGCACAAAGAGATGTAGCGGAGGGGAAAAATAAATAAAAATAAAACCGACGACTTTCTCCTCGATTTCACAGTTGGAAAAAAATATATATATAATAATCCGACCGAACGAGTGTGTGTTGTTCTCGTATCGTATCGCATATATAATATATATACACTTTATCGGAATCGTCGAATTACGTCCGTACGATATATTATTATATTATACTCGTCTTCGTCGTCATAATAATTTCGCAACTAAGTATTAACATAGATAACGCGCGCGCGTTTGGAGCGAGACCGCCTCGCGTTTTCGCACCGAACGATTTAAAATTCGAACAGGAAGTTCAAAACATCCAAAATTTCATGTATACCTTAACCTAACCTAACCTAACGGTATTATGATGTGTTATTTATCCGTGACATTAGTTTGTGTGTATAATATGTGCATTGATGATATAAACCAATACTATATAATTTATTATTATTCGTATATATCATATCCATATAGGCACCCATAATATTATGGAATAAATTATGGTTCGCCGCACATTTGAATTTTCCATCGTTATGCAATATTCGACAAAATATGAAACCCGACATTATATAGGTGTGGACGGACGAAGTGCAGGGAACCGTCGAGTGTTTTGCGTATTGAGTGATAACTGCCGCGTGTTCATTTGGTCATCAGGAAATTAAAATCATAACCTTACATTATTTTCGAAGGCATATTTTTCCACATGTGATTTTCCAAAAAATTACAACGTTTTAGACTCGATGTACGTTGATATACTCAATAAATGTCGGCGATTTTTTACCGATAATCGAATTTTCAAAAAAATACCACGTTCGATTCCCTCTGCGGGCTGTGCGGCGCACGCAACTGCATAGGCGCCGACTGCATGGGTGCTCCGGGGCCACAGCCCCCATTGAAACATTGAGTTTGACAAACCGTGTTTACGGAATAATATATCTGAGATACGAAAACATTGTTAATAATGATATGATAACGATAATGATATAAATATTGTGACATTGTGGCAGTGGCTGCACTTGATTATAACTTATCATACTTCTCAGTTTTTGTGATACAGGCGCTTTTTTTTTTTATCAAAATAATGTTGTTTTGCAATTCGCATTTAAAATTTTTCATCATATTTGACATATTTAATCCAGAAACTAGGACTTTAAGTGACAAAAAACCTGAGGGGGAACCGTTATAAATGAAAAGTTTTGAGCGTTCCCCTGTCATATAATTGTTCATTGCAAAAAAAAAATTTGGACATGAGTAGTCTCCTTCTTGCGTCTCCCTATTCTTTAATCACATATTTTGAAGGGCAAAAGTTAAGGCTAAAAAGTAGTAAGTTCGGACCCCATTGACACTTTCAAAACCTGGCTCCTATGGCGCCCAAGTATGATGAATATATTGTTGTTTTTGGCTTATAAGAGATAGTGATTATGAGCTTGTGTATTACGCACGTGCGTATATTGACGATCAGCCATTGACGTGTGATAAGGATTACTCACTATTCATTATTACTGTTTTCGATGTACTTGGGAATTTTGGGCGGGGGAAAAAGTAACAACAAAAAGAAAAAAGAAAAAAAACAAGTCATTAATGTGTCACACTATATAGTGTGGTCGGCGTGCAAGAGGCGGACTAATGAAAATTACGACGAGCTACATAAAAGGTAAAACCGTATTATTGGCGAACCTCGTCGACTTACGACCGTCGGGCCAGATGAAATAGAAAATATACGAGCCCGGGCCTGTAGTATACGACGTCCTAATGGTTTTATGTATACACGAGGTTACAGTGTGGCATTCCGAAAGATGGTTTTGAGCATATAAGTATATAAGTACATAAGTATATATAATATGCTCCTTTATTATTATACATATATGTTGTAACTTGTAGCCGTTTTCCTCGGAAATATGTGTGTAGAAAGTGAAAATTTTCGAGACGCATGGGCGGTAATGCGATTTGTCCAAAAAATATATACACTTAATCCACGTTGACACGTGATATCCTACGGGTATCGTAGTGTATACAATATCGTGAGGGGGCTGTTACGCTAAAGACGTGACGATATATCCCGAAAAATTCGAGAAATTCTGAGATACTTAAATCGTACGATTATGAATTGCAGGGCCCATATGAGCGATTTTCGAAATGTTCCGATCGTTAATAAAAAAAATCATTCAGATACAGGCGATGGTGGAAGTTGTTCCACTATTTGTAGTCCCATCGGTACTCGGACGGGATCGTGTATTGCTATAAATGTTGTTTTAAATTGAAGGCGTCAGTGCAATAACGAGACAGCTCCATATTCTAAAACTTTTCAGGAGACACATAAAAGTTAATTTTAGAATCCATAACGATCTAAACATTTTTTTTTAACATTTGAGGTTGTAGTTCACATTGATATACAAAAAAATGGATACATATTAGAAAAAAAAAATTCAAAAAGTGAAGTTGTACATTATTGTGTTTTAAAGTACTAAAATATGGAGCTGTCTGGTTTTTTGCCAGGAAATATCGATTATTTTCTTTTTCTTTAAGTGTATTGATTACCTGTATTGTATGTTACAAACATAAAAAAATTGCATATTGTGTAGTTTAGATGTTAATGAGTTTAAAAAAATTATTTTTTTTTCCTTCATAAAAAAAAAAAAAAAATAATAAATATATTTTTGTCTAAAAAATGTTTTAAGTTACAATACAATGACATTGAAAATAATGTTGATATTAATCGAGATCTAAAGAGATATCATCGATATGGGAAGCCGATGAGTAGTCTTTTTCGGAAATAATTTCGTCTAGAACTGCATTTATTACTTGGGTATATGAACTATACTACGTTATTTGACAAATATACAAAATATAACAAAAACTAATAACATAATTGTATATAATATTTGAAAGCGAATCGTTACAATCAAAAGACGATACTATGCGAAGTTTGGTATAATAGTATAATACCTGCTTATATATTTAGGGTCCAGATGTTTATGACTTTTGCACTTTTTTTAGAACCTCTTGGGTGATGTTTTTCTAGCTAGAAACATGATTCGATAACATACGAGTCTAAATTAACTAATTTTTACTCTGCATTTTTTAGGGGATTTTTTTTTAAACATTTTAAGGTCATTTTCCGTTTTTTTCAATAATCGACAGAAAAATGACGAGTTTACTATTTTTTTTTTTTTATTATAATTTCACGTAATATATATTTTTTAATTTATAATTATTATAATTACAATCATTTTCTTTTGTAATAAATAAATTAAAAACCGAAATTAGATTCACTTTGAAATGTTGCCCTTTATTTATTTGATTATAGGTGTTTTTACTCTAAGATTACTTTAAAAACCAATTTTAAAAACTTGCGTACCTAAATATGTTTTTTAAAAATAAATTTCATGATTACACAACAATAAAAAGCGATAGATATACGGGACCAATTTTAAATTATTTTTAAATTGTTGGACTTTTATATTTCTAAAAATACCTTAAAATTTTTCTATACACAACCCCTTAAAAAACGAGTGCGCCGTGTCCTTTTAATCGTTCACATAATAATCGTCGATTATCCATCGCTTTCGAATTTAAAATAAAACATTCATACATATACGCGTATAATATGCTATCGTCCAGTTAGAGATTCTTTTCCAAATATCTATACCGTTCGCTACAATGTTGGATTGCGGATACGACCGGTTGCGCCAGCATAATATTATAATATTGTTATATTCAACTTTATTAGTCACATTATTTTTTCTATTGTATAACACGGTATTTTTTACTCTCAGCCGGAATAATAATAATAATATGTACCTGTATGCCTGTCGAGTTGTGTGCAATATTTATTATGGGATGTCATAAAAGTATATGGTCAAGACGTAAATGGAATTATTTGGAAGACGTGGGTGCAACAACCAGACATCTCCATTTTTTTTTTCAAAAATCATTGTTTGCTATATTCCTATAGAAAAAGAAAATTCCTATCGATTGGTACAACAATCAGATAAATCCGACTGTTAGATACGGAGATATATACAAAATGAAGATGTCTTTTTACTTTTTGTTGCAACAACAAGACTTCTCCGGAGGTCATACTGTATTGACTGTGCTTATAACTGATATTAAATTAATTTAATCGTTTAATTTAAAAATATTGTTTTAACATTAGTAGTCAATAGTCGTGTAGTTTTAATAGTTTTATTAACTTTCAACTTAAAAGTTAGTTGTTGTTTGTTGTAGTTACTTGTTCCTATAGTTTAGTACCTATATAGTTACTAGTTGAAAGGTAAATTTTTTTTATTTTAACAAAAAAAATGTACGTAGGTACATACTGTTTTCTGTTATTTATATTTTATAATATTGTTTTTTCATAGTTAATATTATAAGTAAATGGTTTTGTATACAAACAAAAAAACATGTATACCTATACCTACTGTTTTCTGTTATTCATATTTTATATTATTATTTTTTTTTCATGATTAATATTATAACTTGTTTTATATATTAATAAAATAAAGGTAACATTTTTATTTCGACAAAAAAATATGTAACTTATTGTTATTGATTTGTATAGAAATATAAATGTTTAAAATCATGCACATATAATATTATAATGTATTATTACCGATGATAACATTTTTAGTGCAACAACCAGACATCTATAACTTATTTTGGGTTATGTGACTTTAGAAATTTGATTTTGCCAATTTGGTTATTGGTATAAATTATAAACCAAAAAAAGATTTCAAAATTTTTTTTTTATTAATTTTTATGTTTTTAAATATTTGTTTAAAATAGTTTTTAGTCTCTGCTGAACAATTCGATGATTTGGAGATGTCTGGTTGTTGCACCCACGTCTTCATTATTTACTTTAATGTCCTATATAATAATAATAATAATAATAATAATAAGTAGGTATAACATCGCGTCTATATAAACCACGTGCTCCGGGAATAGTCATATAATCGTGTACAATGTGTGGAATACTGGAAAAACGACGAAGCGTGCCGAAGATTGCGTAACATAAAATATAACATAGACGATTATTAGTGTGCGAGTCCAATAATTACATGATTTATTTTTCATAAAAGACATAATAATATTTAGACACTTTTATCGAAAACGGACGAAATCGAACGCGATTAAGCGCTGAAAAGAAAACCGCAGACGAAAGCGAACAAGTTATAATTAAACTGGAAGTAGTTTTTCGACAACATCGTGCACCGGTAATAATTCGGGTGTTTTTTTTCTTTTTTTTTTTTTAGGTTGAAATCCGTTTTTAAACTAATTTGATAGCTGCAGGCTTAGATCATATTATAATATGGACGGAGCCACCGCCTATCTCGATAATGCATTTCACCCGTGTCCAACATGTATGGCTATTTATGCGAGTAGTCGTAAGAACAAATTTTACAATACCTACTGCACACCCGCAAATTAGATTTGTTATCATAATCTGTAGTTGTTACTTGTTGTAGATAACGTCTGTGTAGCTAAGGATTGTCAGTTTGTCCGATAAGCGGACTCGTCGCACACGTTGGACACGCTATAATATGTACTCTGTGGCTCCATCCATAGTATATACGATCTAAGGCTGCAGGTATAGGTTATATTATATAGATCCGCGCACGGAAAGATGATAATATGAAAGCGAACGTGTTTAGAAGTCGAACAAGTCGTTTTCCTCATATTATTATTATTGTCGACGCATTGCCATAGCGAAATAATCGTCGAAAATCCTAACCTAACCTTTTGAAGGTTCTCGTGAACAAATTATTAAATATAATTATTCTATAACGTCGAAAAAAAAATATTATTGTAAATTCTTTTCTATAATGTTGATAATATATACAGGTTATACAGGTATTTTTAGGCCAAAATCACTCGATATAGCTTTCAGAATTAATGGAAATATGAAAATATGTTATACGCCTAGTTTCGAAGGAGTACCTATAGCAGTATAGTATAGCTATAAGATATTTTAAGAAGATTGAAAAAAAAAAAAAATTTAAATTCAAATCCGACAATTATTGCAAAATGTTTTAATATATTTTGAAAGCGACTAAACTTTAAAATTTGTCATACATATAATATATGTCGGTATGAGTACCACTTTTTACAGTTGTATAATCACGATATATTTGGGAGGGACCCTCACACGGCGTGTAATTCGATAATTCTGCAACGCAATTTCTTTAATTATGTTAGTCATGCTTTAAAAATTTAGTGTCTGTCTTATGCGAGTATACATCTGTTTTCAAACTTTTTAACCTACACACATTAGCTAACATACACAATAATATATACAAATGTATATACAAATGCATGCTACAAATCTATGTTTTTTGGTTAAATTATTACACGGAAAACTTAATTTACATTACTTGCTCTCTCAAATCTCTTTTAGTGTTCCAGCCCGGTTCTCTCGACACACAGTTCTTTTTTCACTTTCTACCTCCTTAACAAATTATATGGTCAAAATGAGCCGCTGTCTTTGGACAACTCAGACCCTTCCATCGTTTTAGTAGTTATTTGTAAATTGTTATTTAAGTATTGTTAGATTTTTGTCTTTTTTTTTTTTGTTTTGTAAATGTACTATGATTGTAAATTGGTTAAAAGCTCGTGTTGTATTATAAATAAATATTTGTTCAAAGAATATGTTTACGAAAATCAAACAAAAAACATTTTAAACTAGGTATAGTCTTAGACTTAATTATAATACTTATTGTACAACATATGATGACAATAAAATAAGTCTCGGATTTTAATGCATTTGCATTTTTTTTTTCTGTTTTTTTTTGGAATGTATAACACAATATATTTTTTTCCAAGCTATTATATGATGTATTTCAGATACATATTATATATACCTATACTATCCTTGTAAAGAATTTTTTTTAGGTCATTTTTCGAATTTCGCATGGGTTTTCGAGTTACAAAAATAATTGATCTAGCATTCTACTGCAGTTTTAAAACGTAATTTTAATGTCATAATATATCAATATTAATATCACAATAGGCATTTTAATTCGAAAATAATTGTTCAACGATTTATCGTCGGTTTTCGTAAACATTCTTTTTTACGTCACTAAACGATTTCGTTTTAGATTTTTTCAATAAACGCCGACGATAATAAATCAAAACATATAATATATATATATATATATATATATATATAAAACTACATCACGTTTTGGCCGTTAAATAATTTAAGTCGTGTACACGTTTAACGAGACGTTTAATTGTATATATACACTAAATAACATGGAAGACGCACGGTGTTGTTTAAATGTTCAAAAACCCTTTTAAGCAATATATATATACGACGATAAGTATAGTACGGAAATCACGAACGTTGTGTTATATATATTATATATATAAAAAATAAAAATAAATTGTAAAACGATATACCGAAATATGTATTATCTATACTTCCCGTTCACCTTATATCGAAATACGCGTTATATTTATAATATACTTACTAATAATCAGTGGCGCCGAGTCCTATGTTTAGGTCAGGCCACGGCCTGACCACATTTTTAAAGGGGCCGGCGATCAGAGGCTGGACGTCTTTGCAATATTTTAATCAACATAATAAACTATACTTGGTTACTTGATGAAAATAAGATATATATTAATACTTATTTATTTAGGTACCTAGTTCATAGTTCAGAGACTTCTCTATCTCAGTTGAATGCTAATATCTACAGAAATTAAATTCTGGGGGGTGGGGGGGAGGGGTTCGCAGGCGGACAGAGTAGGCTTGTGGCCGCTGGGGTGGCTTGGGGCTATTGTATTTTCATTTGGCCTGAGTACATTTTCAGAAGTTCGGCGCCACTGGAGAGGGAAGCGACAAACACCACAATTTTTTAAATTATTTTTATTTTTATTGTCTAAACTTCGGTTGTTCAACGATAATTGATTGAGAATTTTGCTAATTGTTTTTAATTAAAATTGAATTTTAATATTTCAATGGAACTAATAAAATAATAAACTACAATGCAGGATACTTTATCTGTAGTGATATTCATATAATATTAATAATACCTCTGCAGTTATACTATGCAATAAGTTTATTTATATTTATTTACTTTAAAAATGTTTATTTTATTTAAACTGAACCTATATTTTCCCTAAAAAATGCATTTATATCAAATATAATAAGTTATCAATGTCATCATTTGAAATATAGTCATCATCTTATATAATAATACGTATCTATTATAATGATGTTACTTAAATTAAAAATTGTTTAATTAATAAATTAGATTTATTTATATTTTATAGTAACTGTGGATATTAAAATTATTTAAGTATTTTTTTTGTTGAATATTTATATAATATTATTTTAGAATTATTAGAATTACTTTATACCTTTTGTATGAGTATGGTCATGATACTTGATACTTCAATATACTGGTATATAGTGATAAACTTTAAATTTTATACTCCATGTCACCATTGTAGGTTATGATTTTTGTATTCATTCAACCATGTAAGTTTACACTTCATAAAATGATATAACAGTAAATTCTTAAAAATAAAATGAAGTAAAAGTCAAATTTTAAATGCATAAAAAAATGTTTGACACAATAATACCAGATCAAGATAGGTTAATTTTATACAAACATTTTGAGACAAGTGATTGATTTAAGATAGTGAATCTTGACCGATGGTTGGGAAGATGGGTTCGCATAGATTCACCTATTTAATCTGATATTATTAAGTACATTTCATCATTTATTTATTGTTAAACATATATTGAATATTTAGGATAACATAAAAATATGTGGATAAATTATTATAATAATTTTAATTTTTTACAAATACAAATAAAATAATAATATATTGATACCATATTATTGATATGTACCTATTAGTTATTATAAACATTATAAAAGTAATCTCTTACAGCCATAGTTTGTTCACAAAGATCAATGTTATATCTAGCTTTAAAATACGATTCTAAAATGCTTCTATCAATATATGTTAATAAATCATATTTATCAAAATACTCACGTTTTATATCTTCGGGGGAGGAAATGGATATTAAAGCACGATATACTTCTTTTGACTTTTTGATTTCGCTTTTCATACTTATCCTTGATGCCATTTTTTTTTATATATGTATATTGTTTCTAAATGAAAAACAAAATATATTATTAATTAATTTATCCTGTAAAGGACAATACTAAATAGCATTAACGAGCTCACAATGAAATATTATTTTAGTAATTCTAAAAATTACTGGACGCTCACAATGAATGCTCCCTGTAGCTTTTTGATGGTAAATGAATTCCCAGACAAAAATGGCGTTCTATTGACAATGATTTTGTATTTTAGTGACGAAAATCTAAGTTGTTAAATTTAAATAAAATAATATAAAACAATTAATACAATTAACGTTAGAGTGGTTTAAGATACATACCAATTCATAAGTAGCACGTTGACGACAGAGAGAGTACATTCATTTTCCGAAATATCGTAGGCGTTGTAGCAAGATTTTGGACGAACGTTTACTTGCTCCAACAAGGAAGTGAGAGCATCCAGATGCTTTTCGGTACACAGTGTAGCCATCATCACTACAAATAGATGGGGTTTAAGTAAAACATTTTCTTTTATGTAAAATATTTGAATAAGCATAAATATAACACAATATACAATTTTTAATAATATTTTATACTTTATGACTGTTTTATCGTCAGGTATTATTCAATAAGAATATACAAATAGTAATAAAATGGGTTTATCAATATGTAGATCTGTGTATTACCTATTTTTGTAGTGATCTTTTCGAAATAATTGGTAAATATAATATTATGCGATTATAGTTTAATTTTAGAGCAGTGTGTAATAGATCGGTATCATATATTTTGTCTACGATTTATAAGACAATATTGTACACTTGGGTATATTGAGTTTACTCCTGTAAATCAAAATAATGTAACAATTATATTTATTGAAGTGTTTAAAATGGTTAATAAATTTAAATTATGGTATTTAATATATTTAATAACTATTATTAGAGGTAGGATTTTGATTAATTAAAAATATATAAAGACGCCCTAAAAACAATACGAAAATGACCTACAATCACCAAAAAAATTACCTAAAAATAAAATAGTTTTAACTAATTAATATCCATTTACTGATTATAACATTTTCTTGATTTTTATTAATTAAATTAATTTACTAACTATACAATTTTCGAAATTTTTGGTTATTTCCATTAATTATTCAATTTTGTAAATTTAATTTTACGCACATTTAAAAAGTTTTAACAAAGCAATATTTTCATGTATCTCTAAATTTAAATAAATATAATTCCATTATTATTTTTACCTATTTTTACTTATTCATAGTAGTTAGTACCTACCTACCCAGATACATCTTTAAGCCGGTTTTATGGTGGTAGGTTAAATCCCCTCCTTAAATGTTCATTACAACAATAAATATTTTAACAATTAGGTAGGTACCTACCTAATTTCGTTTGATTAACCTGAATTATAATGAATTAAGTGATGTTTCTTAATGTTTACAAGTTTAAATGATCTTTGATTGTAGCACAAGACATTTTTATAAATCGAGAAAAATCTTTTTACGTCGACTGATGTAATTGGCGCAATATTGTAAAAAATGAGATCATTAGTGGTGAGGTCTTCACATAGAACATCCATGTTATATCAGTACTTTCACTACCAAGTATTTTTAATATTTGTTTTAATGTTTTGAATTCATTATTTTAGTTTAAAACCGTTTCAAATGTATTATATACTTTTTCCTATTATTATTTTGAGCAATTTTTAATTGAGCTTGGACTTTTTGTACAATACCTAAAGATTTAACTAAAGGCATATTTTTATTTTGCAATTTTAAAATTAAATCTGGAAGAATTGTGAAATTTGATTTTATGTAAAACAAATTACATTGGGCATAAGTTTTCGCCAAAATATTTTTTGCTATCTTTATACTTAAAGCCTCTTTCAAATCCAACAAATTCACTAATGTTTTCTTTATGTTGGCAGTAGTAAATAGCTCTACTTATCCAAGTGCCTCAATGATTGATAACTGGCTCTGGTAGTAAGAGAATATTTGATGTTCATGTCATATGTCATGGGTCAAATAACTGCAATCATAATGGTGCTTTTTCAAAACTTTTTTTTATATTCGATTCAATTTTATCGGTAGAACACGTGAATATTTTTAAACTACTTTTAAAATATTTTTAAATATTTTTTAAATTGTTGGATTTTCATTTTTCTTAAAATTTCATAAAAATTGACTATATAAATCCTGTTTTTAACGGTTATCTGGCGTGCTCTTAATGATCTCATAAATTAACAATAACTAAACGACGTTCACGATAAATGTGGGTGCCTGGTGTGATTTTTAACATCGAATTTTGGCGGCGAACAATGGATAAAGACGACGTACCAATTCCTACACAAAAATGGCCGTCATCTTTAAAACGAATTTATATCGAATTTCGGTGGAAAAAATTGAAGTTAAATTTCAATAAAACTATTTACACACAATAAAAATACGACAAAAAAAAATGTGCGAAGAACGTTGGAACAATTTTAAGATAAGTACCTATATATAAAAAATATAAATATGTATTAAAAAAAACACGATGACGGAGATAGTATTGAAATACATATTCAGAAATGGCTTTATAATTGGCTCATTTAAAATCTTTAAAACAATGATCTGCCAAGAGTCTGGATTCATTAAAATTAGAGAAAGAAAATATTATAGATAAAGGAGGACGGTAGTTATCACTTGGTAGTAAATATTCATTTGAAATTAAAATTTTTGTTATTTTAGAATTTACTGAATAATAATTTTAAAAAATAGCCATTTGTATTAATAGTTTTATTGAGCTGATAGAAGTTCAAGTATGACTACAAATCAGTAATTGATCATTTTCAATACTTTGATAAGTTAAACCTAGTTCATCAATTCTCTAGTCAATATTTCCAAAATTCAAATTACCACAAATTAATCCTCTGTGGTATCAAGATGCATTCCATCATTTTTCAATAGATGCGGTGTGATTCTCGTACACTAAAACATCTGGGTCAGGAGAGATATAATAATATGTTCTAAATCATCTAGTCTTGATTTTACAATGAATAACAATAACAGTTGTAAAAATGGTTAATACAATGAAGAAATGGTGTATCGTAGGTATATTATAATAATAATTATCAGGAATAGGATTTTGATAACCTAAAAAAGTAGTATAAATTCCCTAAAATTAATGCATAAATGTCCTATAATTACCAAAAATGGCTTAAAATTAAAATTGTATAATTAACTAATTAATATACATTTATTGATAAAACATTTTCCAATTTTACTTTATTAATTAAATAAATTGACTAATTATAATTTTCCATATTTTTTTTTAGTAATTTTTGCTAATTAAATAAATTAACTGAAAATATAGTTTTCTAAATTTTATTTTATGAACATTTCAAAACTTTTAACAAAGCAATATATTCATGTGAAGTTATTATTCACTATTAAAATCAATTTCTTTACAATACACCGATCGATTTAAGGGTCTCAATCAATATATTATCCCAAACAACAACTATCCTTAACAAATGAATCATAGCAAGTATGTAATTATGACTTAATATAAAAATAATAATGACTTCCAAGATTCAAACAAAGTTTATCAATTGAAACACAACATACATAATATATAATATTGATTAAATATAGATAATATAATATATACTACACAAATGTACTGGCTATTAGTTATGTCATATGGATAAGTAGGTATTAATAATTTAAATTTAAATACATAAAAATAACTGAGTGTTAATCAGTGTTGCTCAAGTTGTTTCAAGTTTTATTGAGTTATTCTTAATTTTATGAAATATTTATATTTAAATATACTGCAATATTTTAAAGTACTTTGCGTGTTTTAACCATACTGCACTGGTCTATTAATAAAAATAAACTCCTTTTTACAACTGAATTTTCGAAGAAATACATTTTTACAAAGACTTATGGACGCGCGTTTGAGAATAAAATATAAGAAGTCTAATGGTCAATTACATACACACTAATAATAATTTACAATATTCATACTGACATGCCTCATCTGAAATTAATTAAATACTAAATTGCCTATACTCAGCTACTAAGAAATATTTCTCTTCCTACCCTCTTAAAAGGATGTTAGCACAAACTCACAATAAAAAATTCATCCCTATACATTTTTTAACAATTGATATAAACATCTTAGAAAAAAGATACAGAAAACAAATGATTTATAACAACGTGCTTTAATGACCTACCTTGCTTTTATTAGATACTACGATTTTTTAAAAGTTATAATTGTTTAAAAACCAAAAAAGTTACTTTTTTAACAGTACATAGAAAATGTTTGAATACACATGTCTAAAAACACCTAAATAGTATGCTGGATAATGTTATATTTTTTTCATCTGTATACAATTTATATATAAATATAAATAATATAAATTTAATAGTTATACATAAAACCAATAATTAGTAATAATATTGAAAGAAGAAAATTATTAGATATTCATTTTTTATGAAATTTTCTAAAAATTACCAATATGAAAATTTGTATGCCCATGCGGCGACCAACATAATTTTTTTTTTCAAATACATAGTGAAAGGATTTGAAATTGATTTAGAGGCGAACGCCTCATAAGAAACTTTTATATTATTATTTTATATTATTAATTTACATAAATGTGTACTTATGTAAATTAATAATATCCTTGAAACTTTTGTATAGATTTATTGGACAAAATTTAATTAAGCATTTTATAAAAAGTAAGGTATAAACATGTCTAAATACTATTGGAGTTACAAAAATTATATTAAGTTTTGAATTTTCAGATGGTGGCTTTTATCGAGAGTATATGGTAACCTGTCCCATGCACAACTAAGCCATTGTGGCATATCATTCCACAATTAAGGTACTTTATATAAATTTCAATTTTAATCATTTAAAATACTTAATATAAACACTATAAATAAAGACATTAAAAAAAAAAATAAATAAAATTATAATTAATTATAAATAATAGGTATATAATATTTAAATTTATTAATATAATATTAATTATAATTATATTTTAAATACTTTAAATAAAATTTTTGAAACAGAAACTGTTTGTCCAGTTGACAATGTTTCAAAACAGACGAGTGCTAATACATAAATTATATTTTATATAGGTACTATAGCAAGATAATTATACATAAAGTAAAATAACACTTAATATACTTAAGACATAAAAATTTCAGAAGAAGTTGGATAATTAAAAAATGATTTCTGGAATACAGTCCAGAACAAATTTCTAATTAGTTTAGATACAATACCAAAGGGATAAGAAAAACAATGTTCCAATTTGTGTGTGTACACAGGAGAAGGATTGTAGTTTTTTTGTTGAAAGCTGCAATATAGTCGTGGAGGTTCAAGCTTTGTATTGTCTGTTACGGCGGCAACAACCAGAAGATGAGTGTGAAAAATGTGATGGCAGTTGTGGTGATGTTTCTGGAATATTATATTATATTACATTATATATATATATTGTGTATTGTTAGCAGGAAAATAATAATTATTTTTAAATTAAATGGAAAGTTTAATGTGATAAAATCCATGAAATTAAATACCTCTCCCCCTCCAAACAGATTAATTTAGAATATCAAAATGGGTCTATTTCAGAAAACAAGACAGGCATTAATTAAATTTATTAAGAGGAAAATTGTTAGATTAGTGATTTTTTTTAAAATTTAGTTATCAGTATGAGACAAATAAATGTATTCATTTTTTTTTATTTATTTGTAGATATTTGTGACAATTAGAAACTGTTAAGATTGGAGTGTTAGAAAATTCAAATGAAAAGTAAAAGTAAATATAAAACATTAAATAGGTAAGTATGACTGGCATGATAATAATTTAGTTTAAACATTGATTAAATGTACACAGATAGCCCAAGTGATGATAATATATGGCAGCTCTTAAAAACTGACTGTGGGAGTTGGGACTTTAGAACCTAACCTAACCAAACTTTACAAATCCGAATTCAAAACTGGCCAATTTACACTCTTTTTTACAGCTTTTTAAATGGTTTTTTTTTTATATAATAACTATTAAAATTAATTTGATTTATTCGGTTCATTCAATTTCATAATATCATACTTTAAAATAGCATAAATAGTATAATCTCTATATTATACCTATTCTATATATCTACCTGTATAAAACTTAATGTCTCTGTCTGTCTGTTCTTATAACTAAAGTATACATTTTGTTTTACTAGGTTACACATTGATTAAGTAGTAACGGTTTTGGTGCTATTATATATATATAAAAGAAAATTCAATGTGCAGTTTATCTAAGGTAATTTACAAAAATACTGAATCAATTTACATGTTCTTTTTTATTTTATATATAATTTCTCAAAGGAGAACACAGGCACAGTTAGTTTTGTAAACTCAACATTTAAGAGAAGGTAAGGGGGAAGCGGGTTCACATTTGTATTTAACACTCAGCCCAAAATACTAGTCTTAGAAAGCTGAAATGATCTGAGTATATTTTTTAATGACATAGACACAAAGAATGGATTTTTCAAAATTCAACTTTTAAGAGGAGAAAGAGAGGAAGTGGGTTTCAAATTTTATTCAAACTACTGGTTGTAAAAAGCTGAAATTTTTAGATACAACATCTCTCTGTATGTGTGATAGTGTATTTATAAATTTGAGAACTACTAATCTGAATTACATGTTTTTTTAGTATAAAAAAAGATGGTTGATTAATACTTTCAGTTTTTACTTGGATCAATTGTACAATTGTTAACTTTACTAATTATAAATTTTAAATTACAAAGTTGATTAGATTTTACATTATAAGATCGAAAATTATTGGTACATATATTATTTACCGAAAGATAAAAATGATAAGTTGGAATAATTATTTGATCTGATAATGTAATTTTATCTTGAATAAGTATTAAATAAATTTAAAGATAGATTTAATTATTTTTTAATAGAAAAAATTTAATTTTGTTAATTAGAATATTATTTGGGGATTTAACATCAGAGGAAACATTTAAATGTTAATCATTAATGGGGGTTTCAATGTGATTTTTAGAGTTATCGTTATAGTTATTAGCATTATTCGAGGAAGTTTAAATTTGAGTATTGTTAATTTGATTAAGTTTGATACACATTAATATTACCAATTTGATCATCTAGGTATAAATTTTGAGGACTTGGATGAGGTACTATGGGATGAGAAATTTAAGGTGGAAATATTTTTATTTTATACAGGAGTTTCAGGTTATTATGTGTAATTATGTCAAATTTAATGTTTATAATAGGTAATAGAAGGTGGAGAAACTTAAGTGTCAATATAATTTATATTGGGTAGCGACCATAATATTATTAAATAGAGGAACTGCGGGAATATTTCAATAAGACAAGTCCTTGTTTTTAGGTAAAGGATATGCAAAACAGTGATATTAGTTTAATAGGCAATACAGGTATGCTAATTAAACCAGTCGGGATTTTGACAGTGAATGTGATATTTAAAGATTGTGCTTAAATGTTGAATTTGAAAGTGATTAAAGGAGGTGTCCTGCATATTGTGAGAAGAGATTGGATTGATAGTTTATCATTGCCTATGTTAGGTAAAGTTTATTCAATTACATCTTCTATTTATGTTAGTATTTTTGATGAATTTTCTTCAGTGTTTATTATAGTTTTAGGATGTTATACACTTATAACTTTTAAATTGTATATAAATGATAATGTCAAGCCGGTATTTTGTAATCCCAAGGTTCTACCTTTTATTTTAAAAGACTAAGTGAGTATGTCGATGGTGTAGGGAAAGCACCAAAGTGTTTTGGGTTAGATTCGTATGCTCCACAAGTGGGATGTGAGGAAAGTCAGAAAGACGGGTTCTGGCAAGAGATGGATGAAGTAATGCAAGGAGTACAAGGAAATGAGAATATTGTAATTGGTGGGGATATGAATGGACATGTAGGCTGTGATAGAATAGATTATGATAGAGTGCATGGAGGGT
>JAIPRL010000002.1:184411-196115 GCA_025469235.1 Pemphigus obesinymphae
AGATCTATATTAATACTTATTTATTTAGGTACCTAGTTCATAGTTCAGAGACTTCTCTATCTCAGTTGAATGCTAATATCTACAGAAATTTAATTCCGGTGGGTGGGGGGGGGGGGGTTCGCAGGCTTGGGGCCGTTGTATTTTCATTTGGCCTGAGTACATTTTTAGAAGTTCGGCGCCACTGCTAATAATTATTATTCAATAGTTTTTTAGTCGGGTGAGAAAATTTTTTTTTCGCTCCATCGAACGTAGTCTGAAAATAATAATTATATTCCCAAGACCGTTTTGTTAATTTTTTTTTCGTAAAATATTCGCGTACTTTCTTTACAATTTTACAGCCGTTATCCTATAGGTCGGCGGTATAGCGCGGTTACAATATTATTATTATATTGGATTGTTCGCGCGCACATCTTCGATAAATACGCATAATCTAAAACACGCGGATCGCCCGACGGATTACGCACACGTCCGGTTTATTTTACATAGTATAGTAATAATAATATATATTATATATACATTATTTTTAAACGACCATAGAAAAAAAAATAATAATAATAATAAATAATAAAATCGTATAATTTCGACGGTTTTTTTTTTTTTTTTTTTTTTTTTAAATTGTTATACTATATAGGTACTGTGCAGTGACGTTGAATAAAAAAACATATATACCTATATATATATATACGTATTTTTTAGAGCTCAAGTATATATAATGTGTTATATACGGAGAAGAAACGAGGATTATATTTACCTGGTCTCTTCGTCGATAACCGGAGTGATGGACCCGGTCCTGGGGCCGTACCCGTAATAGGAGTTTTCGTCGAACGACGAACCCCCCGGAGACATGTACGGGGGGGCCGTGTATCCGGTCCTGGAACCTGCTCTTTCCGGTGACGACATGTACCCTGAAACATTTATTTACCATTATCGTTATTTGTATTGTTATATACAATGTTGGCTTTAGGAGGGAGCTCCCTCCCAAAGTTCTAAAAAAATGTAAATTTCGTGTACAATATACATATAATAAGCAAAAAAAAAGGTCATCAACTCAATTTTGACCCCCCTCCCCCAAAAAAAAAAAATTATAATTTTATAAATTTTATAAATTTATAAATGCTAGAGCTGTCACTGCTAGAGCTGAGTTTTACGGTTTCGCCCGTGAACAGTGCGCCCGGTATGAAAGGGGTAACGCGGTGTACAATGTAATACAGTCGGACTTTGCGGGTTAACTTGAAGGGACCGGCAAAAAAGTTCGAATTATTCAAGAATTCGAGTAATAAAAACAAAAATGAAAATAAAATTTCAAAATGTCCGAATCTGATAAATTTCCGCACACTTCCAAGTCGCTGTCCACGTTGACATAGTCACCGAAAAGAATATTTACACCTTGCCCCACATTGTCCCAGTTATTGATTGTATAACCGTTTACATAATTTCTTCATCGCATCCGTATTTTCTACCTTAAAAAGCCAGCTTTTCCCAAAATAATTTGCAATGGTCTGTGGTGTTACGTGGTCCCAATCATTTATGAACATTCGATAGCAGGTTTTATTGGTTATAATGTTATAAATTCAAAGTTATTCACGAAAATTAAACAAGATATTTTTGCATTGTTTAAATAGGAAATTCTACAGGGACCGGGGGGGGGGGAAAGCTCGCGAGGTATCGACTATTTCGAGTTAAACATGTTCGAACGTGGTTATAGACTGTATTATTGAATATAATATAGATGAATAATAATATAGTTTTCGCATAAAAATTAGATTCGTTCGTTTATTCGATTGATAACAGCGACAAAACTATACATATATATATATATATATGTTACAAAACATTCAAAATATAAATTTCATTTAATATATGATAGGTAGTGGTTTATAGTTTATACGGCGTACAACAAAAATATAAAAGAAGTTTATTGAGCGCCGCCAGACAAACGTATATAGTTTAAAGTCAAATTTTCATCGAAATCGCCCCAGTCGTTCAGAAGTTACACCGCACGGGCACTAACAGACCCAGAGAAGAATTATATATATTATGTATACTGCGTATATGTGATAGATACGCGATGGAGTTTTATCTGTCGATTCCGTATGATCTTTCGACGTTGACAAATCCAATATTGTAGTAAATAAATTACAGGCCAATGTATATATAAGTTCATACGTATTTAAGGGCTTAAACGTTAATCGTGGACGTATATTATCAACGTTAGAAGTAAGTATATATTGTACCTAAGCTACTATTTACGTTAAGCCGATATTACGCGTCAGTATCACAATATCATGCTCAATGTCAACGCGATGTGCTTGTATTCAAGTTTGTTTTTACTTATGCTTATGCACGTATGCTATATATAGTGTATAGTACCCACTGTTTTTAAAATGTTTCAAAAATGTCGTTTGAACATTAAAAATTCAAATATTAATTTTTACAGGGAGAAATACGAAAGAGGTTTCGAAAATTTCAACACGCATAATACCTGTTATCTATATATAATCCGATAACGACAAAAGGTGAAACACACAGACTATTGAAAACGTAAAAATTCCAGAATCAATATGGAGTTAAGGAACTCTAAATAATACAATGTAGTACACGTATACGCGATCCAAACATTGTGTTTAAAATTGGATATTATGATTTCAAATCAATCGCATTTGTAAATCAAAAATCGAAACGACGATTTTGGACTTTTCGCGTCATTTTTCTAGGATTTTCATTTTGAACTTTTTCTGTACGACGATCGCCATTATTGTTCATAGTTTTCGCCATATTTGCCCATACCACAATCTTTTGTCGTTTTTGAAATTCTATTTTACTGACTTATACGAAACCTAATATTATATGTATCGACGTTTTTTTTTGTCATCATTTTTATTTCAATAATGTCGAAAATTTTTTTCTAACATATACGTACTTATTTGTTTGTGGGATTAACAAAATCGAATTTTTGGCGATTTTGAACTTAATTTTTATAAATAAAATTTCTAACGATTTCGCCAAGCTCTGAATATGTATTGTTTTACTTTAACAATGAGAATATGATTTTAATTATGTCGTGTAGGTATACATTGAAGTAAACTGTAAAGTATATAAGTGTATATATTATGTAGGTAAATATTATATAAGTTCATTATAGTTAAATATGTTTTATAAGTAATTTAATATTGTTTAATTAGTGTTAAAATACAATAATTTATAGCCAAATTTCTAAGAAAACGTGAGTATAATTTGGATTAAATTACAAAATTATGATTGGTATCATTTTCGTTATAACTTTTATACGAGAGGCGCTTGGAAAAATGTTGGTACAACGAAATTATTCACTACCGTACAACTAAATATATATACAGCTTAAATTTTCAAGAGTCCAATAAATTATAAATTTTAAATTAAAATACAAATACAGTTGTTAATTTTTTCACCTACAGAGTGACGCGATAATGCAACAAAAAAACAAGTTACCTATAATTTTTGATTTTTGTTTGCAGTAATCGTGACTACTGCAGGTTTATATTATTATATATAGTAATTATTGTACAAATTAATAATTTAGACCTAAAATGTTTTATATTTTCTATCATACATATTTAGTTTCCATTCATTTCTCATTTTGTAGTAGAATATTAAGGTAAAAGTTCAGCAAAACTAATCCGTAAATAATGAATTTTTTCGTTTCCCATAATAACTGGTTGTACCGAGTGGTTTTAGACTAGAGAACACTTATAATCAAAATCGTTGAAGATAAGTTTATCTATATATGCATTATAATATATCATATAGGAGCTGTTTATTAATATTTCATTTTTTGGTTTCAATTATTGGCAATAAATATGAAAAAACAACATACATTTTTTAATTTATGAAATACCCAATATAATTAATACCTATAACGTGCAATCACTGCGCGGATTATGGAAACCAGATATTATCTGATAACGAGTTATTGTACCGTCGTTTGCCTACAAAATGTGTCTGAGAATTATGCCGAAATAGTGGGGAAGTGGATGAAGTTTGAGTACATATTCTCCATAAATTATTATATTTTCGTCTAAAATGTTTACAATGTATACAGAGCGATTCGTTTGTGATATATTAATTTTTTTTATAATAGAATATAAACCCAATATAGAATTTATTATTGTATATTTTGTCTACTGGTATACATCTTCCATCTAAAGTGCAAACAGTGAACATCATATTTAGTATTTTGTGAATATGTGTGAAGACTTTTGGATTTATTATAGATATTTGTAAATAATGTATTATACCATAACAATGGCCATACTAACAGACTTTTTTTCCAAAATTATTCACAGCCTTTGTAGGTACCTATTAATAATGTTTTTTTTTGTTTTGCTTAAATTATTTAAATTTGTTTTTTTTTTTAAGTTTAATATTATATTATACAGTATTTTAATGATCCAGGGAATAATATTTATAATACATAATACCTATATCTACCTAAAATGATAAAGTCATTTATTATACAATTTTATATTAAATTAGTTTATATTTTGAAATTAGTCTTCCTAAAGTTATACTAAAAGGTTTACGGTATTACTGATTTTTTTTTTAAAGAATAAGTAAATTCTTTGTTATACAATTAAGCTATTTATATTTTATATCCATAATTTAATTAAATATAATATTTTTAATAAATCAGCTTTACATTTTTTTTTATAAAACTGACAAAGTTTGATAATATTAAAACCCTTTGCCTTCATAATTTGTTATATTTTTGTCTAAAAATTGTATCTTTGAAATGCGATGTATTGTCTAATGCGAATAATGAAAATTTATGTAATTTTTTCATTTATTTTTATCCATTTTAAAGTTTTTTTTTTAAAAGATCTTATATAATTTTTCTCAAAATACTCTATTCTATAATATTATAGGTTATTTTGGCATTATTGTTTTCTAAAAATGGCAGATCTGAAACATAATATATCCAATTTATTACTATACCTATTATGTTAATTAAAATGTCTACATTTTTACATAATTTATAATATTTTTAATTTCAAATATTGTTAAAAATGAAGAGCAGGTATTGTAAAACTGATTAAATTCTTCATTTAATCTATTGTTATGTTTATACTGATTATAATATTGTAATAATTGTAACAAATTAATTATCATTAATTTTAAATGCAGTAGATTCACCACCAGATCCTACACGATGAGCGAAGTGCTTCCGCTACCAACTGACTTGATTTTAAAATTATGTTAACTGTAGTTAGGTCTCAACAAAAATTACCGGAAATTTATTGGGTCACATATATATATATATATAAACATTGGGAACCACTGTTCTTGGGGATAGCTAGAAAAAAATAAAACCAGTGATCGTAATACATATTTGCCAAGATAGTTGTTAGTAATTACTAATTAATAATTTCTTGTGGATTTTCAGGTTTTCATTTTTATTTTTTTACTAGGTATGTATAAGTTTTAGTTAAAATTATTGTACCAATGAGTAATACCAACATATATATACCTACTTATGATCATATTTTGTTATTGACATTTAAAAACTGGTTTCATAAAATATATTCATTAAGGTTGTATCTACAAACATTACGTTTTACATGTGCAAAGAATAGTCCAAGCATTGTGTACAATGCAAATGTACGTGTGTTCCGCACTGAGCATTTAACAAATTATAAGAATATCGCGGTTTTTCCTTTAGATTACAAATTTAAATTTAAATTTAGAAATTTAATTTATACTACAATAGTTGTGAAAAATGTGTATTACATTAAATAACAGTGATTGATTTTATTGGAGTTATAATTTTCGTTTTAATTAACAGGTAGGTTAAGGTTACATATTATATTATTTTTTCCACCATGGATCATTGGCCAAAAGATGTTGGAATATGCGCTATTCATTTTGTCATACCGTCGTTGTACGTTGATCAAACCGATTTGGAACAGTACGATCGAGTACCCGAAGGAAAATATACCATTGGTTTGGGTCAAAAAGAAATGGGATTTTGTACAGATTTAGAAGATGTTAACTCGTTGTGTCTAACAGCAGTCAGTCAACTAGTCGAGAATAATAACATCAGTTATTCGGACATTGGTCGGCTTGAAGTCGGCACTGAAACCATTATCGACAAATCAAAAAGTGTAAAAACCGTTTTAATGAAACTGTTCGAACCGAGCGGCAACTTTGAAGTGGAAGGTATTGATACAACAAATGCTTGTTATGGAGGAACAGCAGCTCTGTTCAATGCTTTGTCTTGGATCGAATCTAGTGCTTGGGATGGAAGACTGGCAATTGTAGTCGCAGCTGATATTGCAATTTACGCAAAAGGTAATGCTCGTCCAACAGGTGGAGCAGGGGCTGTTGCAATGTTAATTGGCCCGAATGCATCATTGGTGATCGAAAGGGGTCTTCGAGGTACGTATATGAACCATGCATACGATTTCTTCAAGCCCGACTTAACTTCCGAGTTTCCATTCGTCGATGGAAAATTATCCGCTCAGTGTTATTTTAATGCTTTAGATCAATGCTATAAATCTTATTTGAGTAAATGCAATAATAATAATTGTAATTTGAACAAGTTTGACTCGTTCATATTCCACACGCCGTATTGCAAACTGGTGCAGAAGTCATTAGCTAGATTGTATTTAAATGATTTCGTAAACAGTAACGCGAAGGAGGGTAACTATCCTGGCTTAGAGCAATATAGGGACATACGTTTGCCAGATACCCTCTTTGATCGGGACGTCGAAAAAGTATTTATGGAACGGAGCAAAAGTATTTTTGAAAAAATTACTAAACCTTCATTGTTACTCGCATCACGTGTTGGTAATATGTACACTCCATCCGTATACAGCGGATTGGCTTCATATTTAGTGTCCTTACCGTCGGAAAACTTACCTGGCAAGAAAATCGGTGTTTTTTCCTATGGGTCGGGTTTGACATCATCAATGTACTCTATCAAAATTGTAGACAATGGGCTATCTACTTTGGTCAGAAATTTAAAGAAAATTATTGATAATTTAGAAAAACGAATACGTGTAACGCCTGAGCAATTTACAGAAGTGTTAGAAATTAGACAAAAGTCTTTACATCAAGCACCTTATGTACCAGTTGGCAATAAAGATCAACTATTTCCCGGCACATGGTATTTGTCTAATATTGATGATATTCATAGACGATATTACGAAAGAAAATAATAGAATACCTAATAATATTATAAAATGTCTAAGAAATTTATTCGTATGGATATTTTTTATTTATTGGCTAACGAATATGTAAATTATGCTATTTTTTGTACATTAAAAATAATCATTTCACACAAAGTCAATTTTAGTCAAGTATAATATTTCTACTCTTATAAAAACTGTATTAATTTATATTTTTTTTTATTGAATATTAAAAGTTATATTTGTATATTTATATAGTTGAGTGTTTATTTTACATTTGTATGTTATTTTAACCTTTTCAATACCAATGATGCAGCATACACAAGTAATTGAATATTTAAAATTTTATTATTAATAACAGATAACTAAAATGACAATACTGTAAATTGTACGAGAAATTCAGCAAGATATATAAAATAAAACATTGGAGCAATATCAATGATAGTAAAAGAAATCTTAAATTACAATAAATATAGTGCAGGTTCCCATACAACTTGTGGCGGTCAATTAATAACATTATAATTTTTTATAAAATACTTTACGAGCTATGTTACTTTTATTTTTAGTATTATTATTGTTATATTATGCAGATTATGCGAAAATTACGAACCGTACAATTTTGGAAACCCTATTTATCGTTTACAAAAAGTTAATTATGTTTGTTTAAAATTATTTTAAAAAAGCGTGGTGAAATATGTATTGGTTTAACAATGAGTGAAAAAAAACGTTTGTATACACTTTTTTGTGTAGAAGAATCAAAGTTATTTAATAGTAAAAAATAAGTACTTATTTCATTACATTTTTTAAATAAAAAAATTAGAATTGTCATTATTATTTTTTAAGTACAATTTTACTTTTGACCTAATTTTTCAACAAAAGATATTTATCTAAACATTTTAATGTATCAATATCGAATATTGAAGAACCAACAGTAGATATATTTATTAGCATTATATATATATAGGCATGCAAAGCTTAGAAGAGCGGAGTAGTTCGGGGTACTGTAAATGTATGCCATGTCCCTCCAAACAGCTTCTACAGAATTTTAAATACTTATAAATAATTAACTGTTGGTTTAATATTCGATATTGATTAACATTTTCAGAAAATTATTCTACGTCGGAATATTAAGTCAGAAATACGAGTATAGAGGTTGCCATTTAAGAAAAGTATAAAGTATAAATAAATAAATATAATATAAATAACTGTGATAAAAAAAATATTCAAATATTCAAATTTTTATAAAAATATAGTGACATAAGTATTTAAAGTTTAGAAAAAACAATTAAACATTTTTTTAAATATGAATAAATCACAGAGAAAATTAGGGGATTATACGATAAAGAATCACTCTGTACGAGTACGTGCATACATAAGTATATAGCATATCTACATTTATTATACATTTAAAATTTGCACAACATATAGATGTACATTTCCTTTAAAATTTTTTTATAAAAATAACTTTAGCCTGAAACTTGCATTTATTAAAAATACGAAAATAGGAAGTTTTGCGCAGATTATTTTCCAACGTGATGGGTCCCAAGGGAAGTTTTCAGTGTTCGAACCAAACTCATGTTATTCATGTATATATATAGGTAATAAAGTATTACGATGACGTGTACTGTACGAGGCAGATACCTCTAAAATTGTTCCTATTTGAGCGTAATCTTACCTATAAACATGATTTAATGTTCCAAAAACTAATCAAGTGGTTTAAACTATTCGGAGGTCATATCGCGGATTCGAATTCGTTTTCAATAATAACGAACTTCGTAATAGAGTGGCCTCAAGGGCCGCTTATACCTACAATATACATATATATGTATATACGTTAATTATTATGAGTATTATTCGGTTGTGCAGAAACTTTCTTTGGCTGTATAACATTGTTGTTTTCGTCCGTGGTTACGTATAGTGTAATATATATTCTCTAAAGTCTAAACCATAACTAATTTGAAGAATAATTAATAAGTGCATTTGAACGAGGGTTAGAATAATAATAATAATAATAATAATAATAATAATAATAATAATAATTAAACAACGTGTTTGCGTTTTCGAACGGACAAGATTTCGTCACATTTTGATCACCTAACCTCGAAACCGCGATAGATACGATAGTACGTTTAACGAGCGCGGTCCGGCGCGCACGTCATTTTCCGATGACGACAATGGAAAATAAGTTAATACGCTCATATAGTTGTACACTTGTATACGTGTTCATTATACACGAACACAATTAACAAATAATAATAATGAAAATATTTATATAATAAGTGTCCAAGGCAATTTACACTTGGTCCCCCTCTCGTTTCCCATCATATGTCTGGAAAACGTTAAATTGCGACACGACACGAAATAGCCAATACGCGTAATTCGTACAATAATAATTTTCGCGTTTAATCGTAAACCGTAATCGATTATTTTAAACCGTTGTCGCGTCGTATAGCCGCTATTATTGCGATTATTATCCACAAACTATTTTTTTTCTTCTAATATGTGTGTGGAAAAAATTGCGAGGAACAGAAATGGAAAAAGAAACAAACGCTTTATTCGGGCCCGGACTCGCTATATGTGCATCTATATAATGATATGTGAAGGCCGACATTTCCTTATGCCGAAAATTTGATTACAAATGTCAACGACGCGAGTATAACAAACGATTTCGGTGCCGAACGCAATATCGCGGGCGCGCGCACACATGCGTATTGTTTCGTATCCCAGGTCGGAAAAATATCACGACCATTTGGGTGGAAAATAACAAAAAAAAAAATGAAAATACAGGGGACGGAATGCTCAAAAATTGTATACCGTACACTGCAGTCCTACATTATTATTATTATTACCCGGTATATATATCGTTATTGTGTGTGTGTGGGTGGGGGGGGTGGAAATCGAAAAGAAAAATATATTTTTAACGGTTTTATTTTATTTTTTATTTTTTGATTAATGGTCAGACATCAATACGGATCGACGACTTTTGGGTCACTGCAGCGAACGGGGGGGGGGGGAAGGGGAAGAGATTCAGAGGATAGAAGACAGTATATATATATATATATATATATATATATATAGGGAAATGGGTGAAAAGGTCGACATATACACACAATCTTTCGGGTGGCGGTTGAAATGGCGATTACAGACTGTAGCGGAATAGTGGCGACTGGTATTTCGTATTAACGAAAACTTATCTAAATTGAAAAGATCGCAAATCTGCTGATTAGTTCTTTCTCGAGAGAAACGACGTTATTGATCGAACCACGTAAATCACGATTTACGTTTACGACCAGTTATTGTATATTAAATACATATATATCTGTACCTATATATATGTTACGGGCAATGTGGAATACCGGTCAATGTGTACATTGCCCGGGCATTGTGAACCACGAACTTTTTTTATATTTTTAAATTTTATATTTTTTTATATTTTATAACACTCGCTACGCTAGAATGACCGCTCCCTACGCCTGCGGGCTCCGGTCGCCACACTCGAGGTCCTACGGACCTCTCGAATGGGGGCTCGGCCCACAAACTCCCCGGGAAAAATACCAACCTAAGAGGCCTAATGCTGTCCCTACCCTTCGGGTAGACCTACAACCTAACGGGCGAACCCTCGCTACGCGAGAACTCATTTAAAAATAATAGGTATTATCAAGTATGGGATATAAAAATATAATTAAAAAGTTCGTGGTTCACATTTCCCGGGTAGGACCACATTGCTCGGGCAATGTACACATTGACCGGTATTCCACATTGCCCGCTACATATATATACGTATAGTCTCCGACCGGGTCCGGTTCCGTCCGGTATTAGCCTTTTCGAGCTCGTCGTTACGCGCACGGTGTCAACAAGTTATAATCACTAAATCACTAATCGCCGTCATAGGTGCAAATATTCAACACGAAAGTTTTTTAACGTATGGAATAAAATACGTATATACATGTGTCTGAAATCTGTAAAAAAAAAAAAAAAAAATCCGCAGACAATAATAATTAGCGGAACGTCTAGCGTAGATCTGTAGATCTGACGAATCCTTAACGAAATACCGGATTTGTTAAAAAAAAAAAAAAAAAAAAATTAGAGTAAAAATAATAGCATTTTACGACGCGCAGACGACGAAATGGTTTAGCGGCGCTACAAACAGACCCGGTGTTTGACGACGACGGAAACGCATCGATATAGAGCCGCTGGATGTATTGCACGTATGGTATACGAAGGGAAATTCTATCGGCGAGTGTATGACGCAGAGGTTCCCAACCAGAGTGCCGCGAACTTAAATTTAGGGTGCCGCGAAATTATTTGAAATATATATTTCTTTTTAAAAAAACGACTTAATGAAAAATATAGCACTGTGAGTGATAAAACAGATTATAGTATAAAACCTCTTGTGTATAATTAATTATATACAATATAATTTAATATATTAATTATATAATACATATAATTTGTACATAGTAATACTGCGATGTTCAATCTATTTTAATTTTCATACTGGTTCGATTGCTATCGCTTCGATGTGGACTGTTATAAAGTTA
>JAIPRL010000002.1:196215-211550 GCA_025469235.1 Pemphigus obesinymphae
GTTTAACTGAATTCAGCCTTGAAGAAGAAGAAGAGCTCGCTGAAATACGAAACAATCGAACTCTTTTATCAAAATACAAAAATGTTTCATTAAATGAATTTTGGATTCATGTTGAAAAAATGCATGCTATAATTGGCAAAAAAGCTCTAAAAATATTACTGCATTTTTCGACGTCATATTTGTGTGAACAAGGATTTTCCACTCTTGTAAACATAAACACAAATAAACGAATGAAAATGGAGTTCATTGAAGAAGAAATGAGAGTATGTCTTTCAACTATTCGACCACGAATAAAAGATTGGTGTAAAAAAAAAACAAGCCCAAGTGTCACATTAGTTCCATAAGTTACCTAATTTTTAATTAATTTTGGATAATCAAATAATATTATATATTAATAATTAAATATAAAAATATATAGTTAATGTTCAATGTAATTATTTGTTTTATAAATATAATATGTGTAATAAAAATATATACCTACTACTTTTGTTTATACTTAGGCACTTAGCTAAATAAACCCGATGTCACAAAATATAAATTTAAATAGGTACACGATATATTACTATTGCGTATTCAGTATAGAGTATAGACCATAGGGTGCCTCCAGATTTTTAGAAAATAATTAAGTGTGCCGCGAGTCAAAAAAGGTTGGGAACTTCTGGCACTATGACGTGTGGAATCCGGTCAACGTGTGTAAAAGCGGATTTTGTGTTCTATCAAATAAATAACCACAACTAAGGGCCTGGGCCTCCTCCCCCCCACACGATTTTTTTCAGTGAGGCACATCATTCTTCTCGAAAAATCGAAAAAAATCAAATCATTTTTTCAATAAATATTAAATATATACTATTTTTTTTTCCCATTATCAATTTTACAATATTTTTCGAAGACATTTTTATTCGTTACGTTTCTCTGAAATCATACTTCCTTATAGTACGGCCAACGGAAAGTGACCCGCGATCGTCATGTTCCAGGTGACCGTTTTTCGTCAGGGCTTTCACGACTGTTTCCCGCGTAAATTACTTTCAAACGAATCTGATAATAATTTTACCACCTGTTGACGATAACAAAGAACGATCATTATCAACGCCGTTTAAAATTTATTTGCGTCTGATTTTCGAATTCAAAAATATTAATAATCGAAATATAAACGTTTAAAAGGCACACGACTAACACGAAAACAACAAATATAACGCATACACGAACTCACCACTCGAAGGTATTGAGGATGTCACGAACAGCAGGAAACATATCTGAATACACGTTTCTGTTTCTGTGGGGAACAATGCCAAAGGGACGATAACAATGAGTCCATAAAAAGGTATATGCATGTAAACATCGCGATCGGTTAATTTTTAAAAATCCCGCCACCTGTTCCTAATATGGTCTCAAACGGAGAACCCCTTATTACGGATAAAATTGGAGCATCTGGAGCATGACGATCGCGGCTCACTTTTCGCTGGCCCGTACTATAACGCTGTATAGGCACTCTTCATTTATTCCATTCCACTTGGCCCGCCAGTGAATTTAGACCTTTTAATCTCCAAGGAAATTCGATACACGTAAAGTCATCCGACCTCTTATTCAACACCCGTCGAAAAACGTTGATTCGGCGGACTTGTGACGAAGAACGTGTACGAAAATGGGGATTGGCGGAGGACGACAGGCGGGAGTAGGTATAGGTCAAAACTCCTCACGCATTTCATCAATCGGATATATGACCCAAGTTTAAACAGGAGTATGTATGACGCGTATAGTCGTTGACGAGACGATTGCCGCGTAACATGTATGTCGACATATTGGACTGGGAGACTGATTAGATAACCGATATGTTATATATATAAATACGAACACGAATACGAATAATAGACCAAAACGATTCGGACGATTAATTAATCTATTGAGAGAAAGTATTTTAGGGGTCAAATTTGAAAAGTCAAACGGGAAGAATCTTTACGAATTTATTTTATTTTGTACGACTAAGGCTGAGAAAAAATATACGCCACACACAAGTCACAAGTGTCAGTGTTTGCAAAGCTGGACGAACGACTGCATTTCAGTAACTGAGTTGAGTAACAGTTACTTGACAGGATTTAGATAGAAAAGATTCAGATAAGTTACAAGTTATTGCCAAAAAGGTGACTTGTTAATTTACTACCTAGTTACTCATAAAAAAATAGGAACTTGGTTAAGTTATTTCTTAAAGTTATTTTTTAATAACCCGTATACATTTTGAACAATATTACTTGATTTTAACAATACATTGAAATATGAATTAATTCACCATGTTTATTAGACTTTTTTTTGTTCTATTATTATAATTAGAGTAATCTAAATAATATGTACATTTCTCAATTCACATTACAATATGGGGTACGTGTAAAATTTAGCAAGGAAACAGGCAACTCATTAATTAACTGGTTAAGTTATAAATTAGTGATTTTCAGTAATTGCATATAGTGTTATTTCCCAGCTTTGAATGTTTGCAGCTTGCACGCACTGTTTATTATGGCCATGAAAACGGATAAGTCGACTAATATCGCCAAAAACACGTCCACCGATCATCGTCAGATATCTTCTTACGAGAAAAATAATTATATATTTATTAAATTTTAGTCTTCATAATCGTTTTTTAACACTCTCTGCTTGACGGGTGATGACGATTTAAAGTTTTTAAATATTGCATTATATGCCCACACGGGTATTCGAAAAACATTATGCAGCGCTGCCCACACACACCTACTCTCACTCGCCTGCAGCTGCAGATAATGCGATTTATAGAAACTTTATAAATTATTGCAGTTAAGCTAACATTTTTTTTTGTACGCGTTGGAGGTTCTTCTTATTCAATAGTCTAATTTCGGAAACCCTCCCAAAAAGGACGTTTAAAAAGGAGTTTTTCTCGACATTTTATTACTCGGTGAAAGAATCGGTATTACATTTAATTTAAACCACACAAGGCTATGGTATAACTGTATACAGTTTGGTTTTGTCCGTTTCTCGACTAGGATGCAGATGGTGGTCCTGTGTACAACGTGGTCAACTAGGATACGATTGTTCAACATTGTAATATAGTAGACAGTTTTACGATTCACGTCCTAAAATATTCGTAACACATGGGTTGGGTTTGTGTATATATTATGTATAATGTATATGCGGTATGACGTGCTGGTCGTCACCGTCGATAATATGTGTACACATATTACATATTTACATTGTACATAATATATTACATTGTTGCAGAAATGGCGGGCGACGATTGCGAAACACGCGGTCCGAAGAATATATTAAATAGGCACGCGAAGTTGTTATACGTTTTTCAATTTCAATTTCAATATTATACAAATTGATAACGATGAAACTGTCATTATGGTACTATAAGAATTTTAACTACGGTACAGTCTTAAAATTATATTTATATATTATTTATATGTGTATAAGTGATGAATGTTTATCGAAATGTCTGAAACCTTTAATGTTTTACGCTCGTGCAGGTAATTCGAAAAGTGTACGTCGGTAGAGGATCACGGAAAACTGCAAGAACGTTGAATGACAACGAGGAAGAGTTAAGAGGATGTCTCGCAAGTTGCGGGACTTTCTGAAGTTGGGTAAGGGATCGTGGTATAAAATCCCCAATCCGCATCTAGATTCGGGAAAGCTGTAATAATCCAAACCGTCGTCGAATGGATAAATTGTCAAATTCGAATAATAGTTTAATAGAATAGGTACAAAATATTTAGAAAACAGAATTTTCAAACGCTAATTTTTCGGAGCGCGAAAATGCACAAAAAAAATTTTTAGAAAAAATTTTCCTAAAACCATATAAAATATGATAAAAATGTCTATTTTCTTTGTATTGAACTGTATCTTTTAGGTTATGTTCGAATTATGATATTCTGTTATCACTAACTGGTAGTCCAAATTGTATTTATTTAGTATATTTTTACTTATTGCTTATTTTGTACTTAAGTTTTAAAAAAAATAAGAAAATATAATTTGAATTTTTTTTATATTTTATCTAAATCACAATGTTTGTTGGCCAGTAGTATTAAGTAACCACGCTAGGAGTTTAAAAGGCGATGTCTACAATAGATATCTTGAAAAAATAAATTTAATAAATAATAAAGATCCTTATATATTACTTAAAGATACTAATACACTATGGACAACTGACTTAGACTTAGTTCCTTCAGAAACATATCCTGACATTTTTAATTACCTTGTACTAACAAAAAGTTCTTACACATTAGACCAATTTAAAGCCTATAAAAGCTTAGAAGGTATAACTTTTTTGTCAGTGGGTGGTTTTCAAATGCTAAATGGTATGTAGTTAACGAGAAAGTGCTTGTAGTTGCTGAGGTAAGGTTTCAATAATTAAGTTTTTATAATTATTTAATGCTTAATATTTTATTATATGCTATGTAGGTAAATCATTCACAACGATTAAACGAAGATAAATTATTACCTTGACTTATAGTAAAATTGTGTGGAGAAGTTGAAGTAGCTCATTGTACTTGCATGGCTGCAGGCTGGTCTAGGTGAATGTTGTTCTCATGTTGCAGCTTTATTATTTTATTTGGAATATGCTTTTATGAAAAAAAAAGAGTCTACTAATTCTGTCACGGATGTATCTGCATACTGGATAACACCTATTAACCAACAAGCTTTACCTAGTAAAATTAAAGATATTAACTTTAATCGCCAAAATAATATGATAATTGGTCAACTTCCTAAACAAATATCTAAGGCAAAATATATTAATAAATTACCTAAAACATTAAATGATAATCAGATATTTCATAATTTCTTGTCCAAACTACAGGCTGTCAATAGCAAAGCAAGCATATTAAAAGTAATATCACCATACAATTTGGCATTTATTGAAAATAATATATGTAATATATAATATGTACAAAGACGAATATGCTGTCCTTAGTAAAGAAGAATTAGTAGCTATAGGTCATGATCTAAATTTTTCTTTAACTGAAGAAAATTGTAAGGAAATAGAGAGCTCAACCAGAGCTCAATCTAAATCTAAGAATTGGTATCTTTACAGAACTGGACGTACTACGGCTTCAAAAACCAAAAATGTTTGTTGTGTACACCCAAATACAGAACATTAAATCGGCATTTTGAAATATAAAGAAATATAAACTTAATTACAAAACTTATAAAACTATAATTTTCATTAATTTGTTGGACTACCAGATAGTGATAAGAAATATTTGATAAGGATATCAACACTAAAATGATCAATTAGTTTATATATATATATATATATATAATTTGAAGTTTGTATCACAAACACCGAACACGACTATAATATTAAATAATAATATTCCGAGCTAGGTGTATACAGTCCAAGAGTTTACAATATTTACAATTTTCATATTTTTTTTTTTTTTTAATTTTAGCGTCCCTATAGTTATAATTTTCAAACTTTTTAACGTTCCTATAGTTTTTAGCATTTAAAGTTCTTCGAACTTCGAGTATTTTGGGATTTCATTACTTTAAATAGAGGTACCTCAATAGACATTTTCCAACTGTTTAATTTTTTCGTTACGTGATTAGCATTCCAATATTATTGTTCTTCTCTCGTTTATTGCCACGAAATTATTTTCAACTTAAAATATTATATTAAAAAAAAAAAAAAATATTATTCCATTGAATTACGTTCCATATAATCAAGCGAATTATTTGCATCTACATTATTCAGTTGTAATTTAAACCGATCGCGTGGTCGGTTAAATTTCCATGTAAACACTTAGGTATACGAACTAAGTGTATAAACTTGTACGCAATGGATAGATCGAGATAATTGACGGTCGTCGAAAATTCATTTTTAAAAAAGATTAATTTTACAGCAGCTCGCCATTTTCTTATATGTATCTATAAATATATATGTACTAGAAGATAAATTCGTAATAAAATATTATTACTACGCGCGTCGAAATAACTTCTTCAACTATACTCAACCACTCGTATATATATATATATATATACTGACGGTAAAAGTCAAAAATAATATTTTATTTATCTGAATGCATCACTTGTCATAATAATGTAAGAGTGTATATACAACGTATTTTACCGGTCTGCGAATGTATCGCACGATATTTTCTACGTCATCGCGTTTTATACAATTTAAATGTGTAACATTATTATTAATTCATAATACTTACACTGTTCTATGCACATTTCCCGTAGTTATATTATACAGAATGAAAAAAAAAAAAAATAAATAAATAAATGAAATATTGAAAAAATATACAAGCCATATTATTGGTACACATATTGTACAATGTACGTACTATATTATATACAATAATACGGTATCATATAGTATATTATAGGTAATTATACATAATGAATTCGTATGAAAATGTGTATTTATTTTTTTAATTCGAATCACCAGACGAAAACAAATTTAAATGGTTTACACCAAATTATAGTGGTTAGACAAACTCAGCTTTTGATTTTCGCTCGAAAAGCGTCCGCCCCTCCGCTCCGTACGTGTCTTTCGATTCGGAACCCACCTTCGAGTGACGTCAAAAGCGAAAAAAAAAAGGTAGATATAACTGTAAGAAGGATAAGATATTTTTCCTTTATTTACTTTTATTAACACGGTTTTGCAGTTTTACAAGACAAAAGAACAGTTATTCCTTTTTAATCAAGTATTATGAGTTAGTCTAGAGGTCGGATTTATATTCTCTTATAAAATATGATGTTTTTATGTCGTTTGAAATAGATAATATATTCTCTTGATATTCTTTTAAAGTGCCAGATATATGATGTTTTATGTCCTCGAAAATGCAAAATATTCTTTTAATACCTATTTTCTAAAAAAATAAACAATAATTAAATTTAAATATTTACATTATGAAGAAATTTTCAACCTTTTGTTTTTGCATAAGTACCTTATTTAGACATCGAATAAGTAGTAAATATTGGAATAATATTATTATATTATTATATTTTTAGGAATTAATACCTAAATAAACAATAAAATGTTTATTAGCTATAAATATATCTATTAGAAAATGAAAAATTGTTAAATGTAATTTGTTATTAAATGTTTTACTTAGGTACTTATAATTTTATACACATAGGTACATAGAAATAATTATAAAAGTTTCTATATAAAATTTGAATATTGTGTTATATTCTCAAATAATCTATAACGTATTGAATATTCGCTAAACTTTAAAATATGCTTTTTATGAAAAATAATTTTTTTTTTTTAATTGTATGTTTTATGAACCGTTAAGATATCTTATCCCAATTTAACTGTATAGACTAGAAACAAATATGTAATCCGAACTCTAGTTATGACTCAAGTCCGGATTTATATGCACTAAAATGCTTAAAATAATATTCATTTATGCATAAAAAAAGCTTTGAAATAAGCTCTTGACATTTTTAAGAAATATGCAAAAATATGCTCTTATACAAAATGTATGCATTTATATGCAAAAAAAATTGTTTATTTCATTTATATTTCTAACTTTCAATTAAGGTGAAAAAAAAAATTATGCCCATTTTAAGTTATGAAATAATGTGCCACCATATATATATATATATATATATATATACAGGTATATTATAATATACATAAATATTTTTTTGAACTATTCATAATACTATTTTCAAAGAGATAAATTTATTTAATATTTTGATTAACTTGATAATTGAAGTAGGTCCAATTTTTAAATAATATTTATTTATATATAGATTAAAATAGTATTTTTGCGAATTTTTCTAACGAAATATGCTTAAATATGCAAAATTCTTCAAATATGTCGATATCCTTAATATGCACTATGAACTTTTTTCTATGCACTCTTTGCTAAAAAAAAAAAATATAAAAATATGTACTAATCCAGACTCTAATTATTACACATTATTGAATCACAATTATAGGAGTAAATATTAAGAGTGAAAATAAATTAAACATTCTATACCAGGACCTTTTTTTTTTATACACATTTTCGAAAAGGAACACATAAACATTTTTGGACCCTCCCCCTAAAAAGTTTTCATTGTTTATACATTGTGAATAACAAAATATATTTTCGAACACTTGCAGTTTGGTATACTTGCATGACCCTATAGGTATATACATATATAATATTATGATTTTTGTTTATAATTTTAACACTGAACATTCACTCACTTTCTGAACATTTAATTTGAAATAATATCACAATAACTCATAATATTGTAACTTTATTATTGAAAAGTTGAATTTTTTATTCCGACGAACAGAATATTGTACTTTTCTGAAATTTCGATGTAAACATATGGAATATGGAACCAACAGTTTATTGTGTTTAGATAAGCAAGGTTTGGCAAAGGATGTCAATGGGGGAAATTTATTTTTGAGTTTATATGCTAAAATGTATACATTTGTTATATAATAAAACACTCGATAATTATTTTACACATCGTCATTTTCAGAACAATGTTTTGCGACGGAGAATATGAAGTAAAAATTAGTTATAAAAGCAAAAATAAAAAAATAATAAAATAAGTAATAATATAATATAATATTACTTTAAGTTAAATTCTAAAAAAAATATTCATAAAAACAGAAATGAATTGAGAACATTTTATAAAATAAATTTAAAATTATATAATAAAATATTTTGTTTGAAAAATATGCAAGTATGATGTTTAATGTTTACACTATCTGATCAACTGGCCATGACCAAAATAATATGTATTATTACGAAGTAAAAACTACTACTACAAAAATTAACCAGCGAGCAATCCCAACTTTCAAAATGTTTGAAATCATTATGTTTTTAGCTACTATACATACTCCAGAGTCTTGCGAGGAAAATATAAAAAAATGCCTTAAAACATTAACAGAACGTAAAAATAACATATTCATTGGAAATTCCTAAAGCCACGCTATATCGCCGAGTAATTGTGCACAATTAATTATAGACGAAATGATAAGGTATCAGTGATTTTATATAGCTAGTCTATGTGTATATAGCATTAGAATTTGGCATTTAAATAAATGGTCTGGGAAACATATTATAGAGTGTGAGAGACAGAGAAGTTTGGGAAATTCGTAGATAAATTACTTCTATACATTATTTATGTGATGCTTAATTATTCCGTTTTCGCTTCAGACATTGTAATAATACAATAATAAATTGTGATAATTTCACAATTTTATGGGCTAAATATTAAGACACTCCACAGATAATATACCTTCATTCTTCTCCTTTAACATTTTCTCACCTTAGGGGGTTTAATTTTCGGGTTTTATTCCCGTTTTATCTTGCAGCACCAATCCACACGTATTTGCACGTCTCCTCGTAAGCAACATCCCACCAATCTAACCACTTCTTCCCCGACTTCGTCTTATTTCTAATATTGTATCTGTTGGATCCTCTGTGTAACGTGATGTCTAAACCATTTTTTTCTCATGGATGTGCCGATGATTTGCAGACATTCCACGATTACCCTAACTGGCGCTGTCCCTCTCAACCACTTTTGGTTCGACGTTTTCTCTATCTAAGAGTTGTTCATTTATTTGTACGCTAACGATATTTAGAGGTTTATCGTAAAATTCCATTTGTGGTTATGGGTATAGGTTAAGTTAGTATAGTTTATCCTCTGTACGGATGACAAATAACGTTAATATCTGTAGTTGTAAGATATATGGACGTGGTTAAGTCTGGCTATTGGTTAGTGGTTACATTTCATTACGGACTACGTCACAGCTGTCGTTGTTATCCGTGGGGCTTACCTGACGATTTGTTGGCAGCCGTTGGAGGGACGGCCGGAGAATACGTTCTGGCCGGTATGGATCCGGTGGGCGGCCGACCTCTGTTGGGTAACGTAGCCGATGACCCGGTTGAAAATTGATGAGTCATGTAATACGGTTGACCGGGAGCACCACCGCTTGTACATTTGCTTCCCTGAAACAAAAACAGAAAATGAAAAAAATTGCACTCGGTGAAGATAGACACGAAAGGTTATTTCGTAAATGAGGTATCGAGTTTTGAGAAAAAAATTTTTACAATATACATTTTCAAAAAAAAAAAAAAAAAGAAATTGATCACTAGGTATAGGTATTATATTTTGAGATTAGATGGAAATGAGTCGCAAAGAATCGAAAGATTCTAAATATAATTCAATAATTATAAAATGTAAAATGTAAAATAATTACAAATCAATATCAATGTTAGCTGACCTTCCGGGATACGGCTATAGATCTTAAGCAATGATTTTATGAACTATTTAATAAAGAACTTTTTAGTATATTTTACCAGGAATCCGTTTCATGTATAATTTTCAATTTAGATAGTTGCATGGCGTAAAAAATTGTTTTTTTTTTTGTTTTTAAAAATTGTTTGATTTGCGTCGATTTTTAATATCGTTTTCTACAAGGACATTGATTTAAAAAAAATTACAACATAATTATTTTTACGAAATTCGTTTTATTTTTAATCGCATTTAAGTACTGATAGAGACGTATTTAGAATTTGACGCCATGTGCTAATTTTTTTAACTCCTTCAATACATTGTTTTTCCGGGGCAATATTTTGTTATTTGTGTACAATTTTGATAGGCATTGTCCGGGTATTGAATGATCTTTTTTTTATTTTGGTAAGTTTCTAAAGACTAATTAATGTAATATTTACTATTTACCGCAGGAAATTCTTGTCAATATTTATTCACATTATATCACGGTTATAAATCCATATACCTACCTATATTTGCATTCAATTTTATATAAGTGCATTTAAAGTCATTATTTTATTTTGATTTCGATAAAATTTTATTTTACTGATATATATATTTACATACTACATGCATGTTCTTATTTTTTTTTTTTTGTACTTCTATTTATACTCTTTCTGTATAAAAGCACTCAAAAGTATTATGTACCTATTTTTCATTTTTATTTTTATAAAAACCTTGTTCCACTGGTTCATATGAAATAATATATTGTGTTCAGTGTTGTTTATTAATTTTTATTTATTAAAACTGAGATTTAAATGATTTCGAATTTAAACAATTTTTTAGACTAGGATTTTAATACCTTATAAGCATAAAAATTTCAGAACCAACAAATGCAAATATGACTTAAATAATTCTTTAAAAATAAAGGCCTTTAATGTAATTAATTAATTAATGAAATGTCCGATAATTTTTTCCAGAAATATATAGGTAAGTTTATTTTTAGTTTATTCATAATTGTGTTTACCGTTACTTTTTATATGAATATATTATATAATAAAAAAACATTGTTTCTATAAGTTCATTGTCAATTTATTTAAATTCTGCCGTACCTACTAAAAATAACTGTGCATAGTCTACAAAATATATAAATCATACCTATGATATATCATTTGTCAGTAAGTACTCATAAAATACATTTTTCTAAAATAACTATAGTATCCTATAATAGGTGGTAATAGGTATAGTAGGTACCTATCGGTCACCCCCGTCGAAATCGATGGCGTTTCGCTTAAAAAAAAAAAAAAAAAAAAAAACAATATATTATTATCGTTATTAATAAACGTTACATTGTTTAGGGGGTGTGTTTTTGTTTTATCAGAACAATACGTAATTATTGTCAGTATACCTTTATGCCGTCGTAACGTGTACATTATACATTAATTAACGCCTGATTTTATAATAATCATTATTATCACGTCTGTTGTTTGTGTGTACCACGTGTTAATTATTATTGATGAAATACGAAATATAATTATTGACGTTCCCGTCAGAGATAATGTAACACACAGCAATACGTAACATGTATAATAGAACCATATTACAGGAGGCTTGTACGTTTTATTTATTGGCGTACAAGGGGGGGGGAGGGGTCGCCTAAATGTGCCCGTTTTATATCGGGACTCAAATTTGCCTAGAATTTTCAACCCAACTGTGCTGTTCGTCAGTCAACTCTACCTATATTGTTATACAGAACTATGTCGAACACGCATTTCGGTCAACGTAACTCCCCATTTGCCTGTAGGCGGTAGGTAAAAATAATCGTCGAAAGTATAAAAATTAATTAAATCCAAAATTTGCGTCCAAAAAAAAAAAAAAGTCGGAAAATCAGAAACGCAATACACGGGGAAATATAAAACGTTCGAATCGAAAACGCGATTGAAATATAAGCAATAATAACCGAAATAAAGCCCAAATCCGCAGAAAAATTTACTTTTATCGTAATAGTATACATATATAGTTGTGTGTAAGCAATGATAATATAATATTTATAAATATAAATATATATGTATACGTAAATACGTATCTATATAGTAAAATATAAAAATGCTATATTATTCCTTTATGGCATAATATTATATATTTTTGAAAATTTCGATATTCTATATTGAATATCATTATAATAATATATCTATAAGAAGTTGATAATGTCAAAAATATTATGACGGAGTTTCAAATATTATATTTTTGATTTGTAGAATTTTACATTTACGTATTTTGAATTTTGATATTTTCACTTCGGATATTCTTACCGGTTTGAAGTCAAAACGGAAATTTCTTTAAAACTAAATTCATGGTTAGTTAAAAGGTAGTTAGTTTATTTTATTAATTTTCCATTGGAGAATTCGAATTCGAATTAGCGTGTGTTAAATTTAACAATATTTTCCTTTTTAAAATATCAATTCAAAAAATCCATTTTTTAAAATTATTTCTAGTTCTTATACATATTATAATATATAGTCATTGTAAAATGAAAATAATTGTTATTTGTTATACAATTTTACATATATAAAAAAAATAAATAAAATCAATTTATGTGTTTTATAATCAATATGTGTTTATAGAAAATAATAATTATTATCCTTAACGAAGATCTATATACATCCATATTTTACTCAATTATCGAATTTGCAGCGATTAAGGGACGTATATGTGTACAACGGAGTGAACTATGCTTACAGGAACTTTGTGTACACATTACTGTAACTAAAAGAAATATATATATAGATAAACAGAGAATACATTTCACTGACTATTATAGAATAAAAGGGTTCTAATCTGGTATATTGAAATTGTTTGCACGGAAAACATTTTCAAGATTCATTGTAGGTACCTATTGAAATTGTTTCAACGAATCTTTTTGTATTTTTTTTTTTTTTTAGCTTAAAATGTGTGTCTTAAGAGTGTCAATAAGATATTCGAAAAACAATTAAACATTATTTAGAACGATTTTATTTTAAGCCGGTAAAATGTAAAGCTTTTTAATGCATATTTCGGTGTTAATTCATTCACTCACAAAGATCATTAGGCCGTTTGATTTACTTAGATTTAAATGTTATTCGGAAAACTGATGTTACATCATTCAGAAATCTCGTCATCAATACCATACGAATTACATCGCAAAGCCTTATTCACCTCTCAGTTTGCCGCTGAATGCTTTTTGAATTTTCAGGACACCGCAGGACTATATTGACCTGGTTGAATTTTTGTTGGCAACAAAATTTTGAAATTGACTGTTTAAAGTTTTAAATGAAACCAAAAAAAAAAAATCACGTATAAATATATATTGTTATCACGTCTTTAATATTATTTCTTGTTCGGTGTTTTGGATTTTAGCTTCTACAAAACTTCTCGTCTTGAGATTTAGCTACACCTACAGGTATATTATCGCTGTCTTCCTTATACGGCTCAGTAGACCGCGTGCGCGGATTTATACGGAAATACGACGCTATTTATCCGCTCAAAAGGTACAATTGTATCACGACATCGTGAGGCTATTGTCAGAGAATGTTACCGAGTTACTCACAAATTTAGTCAGATATTTAATAATATTATCTGCGCATTAAGTAGATGTCGTACCTATACATTTTTAATGAAAAACTTACATTATAATTTTTCATTTTTATTAACTTATAAACATGTTAGAAATATAGAATAAAAAACAAATTATAGCTAATAACATTATCTAGTGCCCTGTGTAGCCTTTTTTTTTTTTATATTATTCATTTTTAAGATAAATACGCAGTTATTATAAAAAAAAAAAAAAAAAAAAAAAAAAAAAAATAAATAAATAATAGATTTTCAACAACTCGTAAAAATGCACATAACAAAAATTGGCTATACAGGATGCTAGATAATTTCGATTCCTACAATTTACTTTTTATTTCATCTGTCTATGATATTCTTAAGTTGATAAAAATAAAAAATGCGTACCTGTACATGTTTTATTTTTTAAACAAATATCGTGATTACACGATAATAAAAAAATGATAACGATACAAGACTATATTTTTAAATTGTTTAAAAAATACAATTCAATATTTTTAAGTTATTAGATATTAATTTTTATTAAAGTTTCTTCAAAATTACCTATACAGAACCTCTTATACCGTCTTCTTAAGAGGACCCCACAAATGCGTAAGTTTATCGTAAACAATTGTTTTGCGAGAAAAATTATTCTAAGATTTTAATTGTAATTAAGAAACCAAATTTTTGACACAATATTGTAAAAACCATTTTTTGAGAGATTTTTATGGATAACATAACATCAGTTATAAGTACCTACTTATTATAATATCGAAAAACAAATGCGACGGTAGAACACAGATAATTCTGTCTACAATATTGTGTCAACATTTGGTTTCTTAATTACAAAATAAATATCGTGATTACACAACAATTAAAAGTGGTACTGACACAGATGTTTTTTTAAATTAATTAAAAAATATATTTAAATTGTTGGATTTTCATTATTTTTTTTTTTTAGTTTATCATAAAAATTATCTACACAAAACCACTTGAAAATTGGGCGTATGACGTCCTCTTAATATGAAATGCCAACGACTTTACGGGCTTGACGACTCCGTTTGTTGCATAAGAGTTATTATTTAAAAAAAAAACCGTCGGTCTCGCGTATAAAGCTGGTTTCAACGTAGCGGTTTAATAACGTGGCGATTAAAAACCGCAGTGGTTATACGTCGTGGAATAAACAACCGTGTTTACATATGTGATTTCACAAAGGACGCACCCGATTAAATCGCATCATTAAAAGCTAAAAATAAACAGTGTATTTCCAATGTGTTATTTCACACGGCGCGATTACTACGCCGCGGTTATTATTTTACCACTCAAGTGATAACTGATGGCAGTAGTGCAGTACATACCACGGATTAAGATATACAGGATGCCGAACGGCACCTTATCAAGTGTAGACAGAATGTTATTTTTTCCCACGGACTAAGATACTATGGACTGGTATCGCTTAGATGGAGGGTGTAGAGGGGAACGGGTCGCAAAAGTTTCATAAATGGAAATCTGGCATAGCTAACGCTCTATAACGGTTTAATTTAGAGTTA